>JACXGJ010002558.1:0-64086 GCA_016801105.1 Esox niger | reverse complement strand
CGAGTGTGTGTGTGCAGGGCTGATGTGAGGGAGCAGGTGTGTATGCCATGGGGCCAGGACCCCGCGGGTGGCAGCCCCTCTACATGGGAGATGGTAATGAGATTACCATGGTCTGCAGGACCTCACACACCAGACACTGTGATCAGATTAGGGGAAAAGGAATCTGAAACTTTTAAAACTCCATGACTTCATCTCTGTTTGTCTGAGGGGAATGAATGTCATCTGCTTTGGTCCTGCACTCTCCCATAATGCACCAGGCATGCATACAAGGCCTCATGTTTCGTCTTGATCCTTTTGTCCCTGACTCTCCCTTGACTTCAGCTCTCTTATTTCTCTCTAGCTATTCTGCCCGCTGTGTTCCTGTGTTTCTGTCTTCGAAGATAATTTGATTTATTTTGGAATTGTAGCAACATATCTTTGGTAGTGTTGGGATTTGGGTGTGGAGGCTGTTGGATATGTAGGCTGTTGGGTATGGAGGATGTTGGGTATGGAGGCTGTTGGGTGTGTAGGCTGTTGGGTATGGAGGATGTTGGGTGTGTAGGCTGTTGGGTGTGGAGGCTGTTGGGTGTGGAGGCTGTTGGGTATGGAGGCTGTAGGGTGTGAAGGCTGTTGGGAGTGGAGGCTGTTGGGTATGGAGGCTGTTGGGTGTGGAGGCTGTAAGGTGTGAATGCTGTAGGGTGTAAAGCCTGTTGGGTGTGTAGGCTGTGTTTGTGGAAACGTGCGCTAGCTAAAGGTGGTGGGCACAGGGGGATTGATCCTGTCATTTTGATGGATTAGTACTCTCATTGCTAGCTCCAGCGATTAGGTCACCAGCCCAGGAGACAGCAAACGCCTGCTGCGAAATGCTGATGCTAGACTTGCTCACAGATTATAAGTCACTGTATCAATGCCAAGCAGAGCTCCAGACAGTAGAAGGGCCTCCACCAGTCCCCACAGAGAGAATGGGAGTAGATTTCATGGAATCAGTGCAAATCTGGCATGGTAAAATACTCCCTCCACTACCTTTGTTTAAATATCATAAGTATCACTATCACACCAACCCCACCTCAACTCTGTATATTAATCTCTTCTTTACAAAGGAAAAGTATGTGCCTGGTCATTTCTCCATCCGAGACACATACATCTAACTAATGCTGGGTAGGAGAGGAAGAAAAATAAATACTTATGAATGTCTCTTCACAGTACCAAGAAAGATGGTTGCATTAGGGTTTATGGACTATTCAACAATGTCACAGTGACATCCATATATCCACAACATGTTTGCAATGGTTTCATGTTACATAAATGTGATTAAGGAGGGCAAACTGTTTATTTCTCTACTATAACCATCAGAAATATTGTCCGACATAATATCCCCATTTTCATTAGTGCCTATTTCATAGGTTACGGTCTATGGCTGGTTTTAGTATGGTTCTATTGACAGACCAGGTTAGATCTCTATACATATTCAAATGCTACATTATGACATCATATTCAGAATGACTGTATTCCTAGCAGCAGTTTCAGATCATTATTCCTCTCCTTTCTATCACAGGCAGTTCATTTACAGGTCACTCCTTTACACTGAGTAGCAGCAATACCATGTACTTTTATGGTAATATAGTTTTGTCTGTGATATGTATCAGCACTGTAACAACTAATTTAAAAAACGAAAACTCTGTGAATATGGAAATTCTTTGTACATTTTTTTAAATTACTCCTGCATTCCGGACAAGGAAGAGAATATCACTTTGATATTCATATCTTTAGATACATACTTTCAAATTGGAAGCCACCCGCTCAAACAAACCAGTCAGCCTTTCTATTTCCATATTAATGCCTCTATAAACAACACCTATAGCAGACATAGTACTGGATAGAAAACAAGGAAGTTTATACAGTAGTTTACATAACTAAAGAGAGAAGACCTCCAGCTGTAATAAAAGCCTGGACCTAGTGATGCAGAGGCAGCATCATCATAAAGATAAGACAGGCTCTCAGGTCTCCATTCTTTGGGCGCCTGGTGAGCCTGTTGTCTGAATTCACAACAGTGAACGTATGGCATTTTATTGCCTGTATCATAGAGAAATACACTACTATTCTCACTGATTGCTGTTGCCTGCTGGGCATGCATATCATGTCATTGTTTTATTGGTATAACTAATGGATCTGGATAAGAGTTTCTGCCAAACCTTTGTCTTTGTCATGTGAGCATTGAACACTGGGAAGGGCAGGACTTTTTGGATACCCCTTTCAGGCAACAGGAGTGGTTTTGACAAAAAAATTCTAGTAAATAAACTGTGTAATAAATATAGTCTATAGCTCCAGAAAAAATGAAGAGACCACTGCACACTTTACTTTCCAAAAAATTCATGTTTTGAGGGAGGAACAGAAGGGTTAAAATTAAGAGTCCACCGCAAATTGAACTCTTGTGCTTCTCCCTTAATTTTCCCTTAATTTTTTCCAGAGCTGTATATGTGTAATTTTAAAAATGAACTGGTTGTGCACGTATGTATTGGATTTGGTTAGAATATTGATTTAAGATGCATTGTGTTCGCACTCAAAGAATGCAGGCACAAACATTTCAGCTTTTTTCATTAAGCGTTCTTCACTGAGTAAATGTAAACATTTAAAAAATGCTTTGGTCAGTGACAGCAGGTTCTGGACCCAGTTATCAGTTCTTCAGACTATCAGTGGCTTCATTTCTTAAATCAACAAATATATCAACCTAGAGTTTATATGATCAAAGATGAGTAAGAATCTGGCAGGTTGGGTTGCCGATGACTCACTGTCACTGAATGAAACTGTTTTGAAATATGTATGTTTATACACTGAAGAAGGCATATGTGGGAAATTTGTCCACCAAAACATGAAGTAAGCAATCACATGTTTTGCTCTAACCATCTCTGCATCTTTTGAAAATACTCTATAAAATTGTTTGGACACTGCGTAATATGATAATTATATCAGAATGCAAAGAGGCGCAGAACATTTATCCCTATTTTGTTATTGAAAAAAGCAGAAAGACAACAAAGAAATGTTATTGGTTTTGGAAAAATACATGCCCATTTTGAATTTGATGGCAGCAACAAGTGCGGAAAAGTTGGGACAGGTGCATGTTTAGTACTGTGTTGCATGACATTTTCTTTTAACAACACTCTGTTAGCATTTCGGAACTAAACATGCCAATTGCTGTTTGAAAGTAGAATGTTGTCCCATTCTTGCTTGATATTGGGTCGCAGCTGATCAACAGCTCGGGTTCTCTGTTCGTCATTTCAAAATGCAACAAATGTTTTCAGTAGGGGACAGGTCTGGACTGCAAGCAGGCTCGTTTAACAACCAGACTTTTTTACTGCAGAGACATGCTGTTATGTCCAGAATGTGGTTTGCCATTGTCCTGCCGAAATGAGCAAGGCCTTCCCTGGATGGCAGAATATGTTGCCCCAAAACCTGTGTGTATTGCTCAGTATTTATGGTGCCTTCACAGAAGTGCAAGTCATCCATGCCACGTGCACTAATGCACCCCCATACCATCACAGATGCTGGCTTTTGTACTGTGTGCTGATAAGAAACCGGATATTGATTTGTCAGACCACAAGACAGCTTTACACTTCACCTCTGTCCATCTAAAATAATCACTGCCCCAGAGAGGACACTGGCATTTCTGGATGTTGTTTACGTATGGTTGCCTCTTTGAGTGGTATATTTTTAACTTGCATTTGTGGATGCTGTGATGTGCTGTGTTCAGACAGCTGAGCACATGCAGTGATTAGTCCAATAATTATGTATGTTTTTAATGCATTCTTCTCAGTGGGCCCGCAGATCATGGCCATCCAATATCAGTTTTTGCCCTTGTCCCTTGTGTACTCAGAATCTGGAGTGACAATGATATTATGGTAAAACTCTTGGCAGTTTTACGTTATTCTTGAATTGTGGCACTATTCACCCGCACAGTCTTTCACTGTGAATCCCTCCCCAGCCTCACTTGTGAAAGACCCATCCTCTCCAAATGAGTTTTGTGATAATCCACCAGGTTTAGTTTTTTGTAAACTTTCTCAGATTCAAATTGGATATCTTGTCTTGGTACAATTTTCTAAAGAATTTAGGGTTTAAATGATTTGCACATCATTGCATTCCGTTTTTTTTTTATTTGTTGTTGTAGAAATGTGTTGGTTGTTGATACAAATAACTTTTTAATCCTTCATTTTTCATGATGGTGTGTTTTAAAAGAATTCTGTGGCAACATTGTTGAAGAGTATTTATTTCCTTAAGGAATTTTAAATCAGTACAGTCAAGGATGAATAAACTCCAAATGTTTATGCGTCTTTGTTCCAGTTCACTAACCAAATGATTCATAGCTTCTCTGTGTATACTACAGTCTGTAAAACAGATTTGTTTCAGAGAGCCCTGAGTCTGTGTTCAAATGAAGTCTCGTCTGCCCTCTTCAGGTCTAATAATCAAACACAAATACCAGTACGGTAATGTTTAAAGCAGATCCTCAAGGACACTTCCCTTTTGCATTCAAACCTTCCTCTTGAGAGACTAGGGAGTATCTTATTTGCAAACTGATTCCTTTTCATTTGCCCAATTTTTCCTCACCAGGACTTTATCAACTTAATCAAAGGAAAAGAAGGAAGTAAAATAAAAATGGATCTGCATTTTTCTCCTCCCTTTAACATTTCCCCATGTGTATGTGTCTGTGTTTGGTTGCCCATGTGCATTTCCGACAAGGCAATCCCAATCAAAGGGGTTTGACTCCCTGGGGACTCCTTTCGTCCATATCATTACCTCTGCAGTGAGCCCTTAGAAATGTTCCATTCCACACCACAGTGGTGTCCATCTCTACTGGAGCTGACACAAGATTGAACAACCCATATACTACCAGAGAAGAACAGCCAAAAGCAACTCATTCCATGTGTCCATTTTGTCTGGGACTTGCATTGATGGTGCACTGTAATCTGCTCCACACATCCAACCCAATGCTCAGTGGCCTCAAATGATCTCAGAGAATGGATGCAATTATGGCAGACCTAATACCCTACTGGGCAGCACTTTTAGCAGGCCAAAGGGCAGCGCCACACATGCAGTACTGAACACTTACCTCTTCATGATTTAATTCACAGGGTGACATCATCATACAACAGAGTACAAAAAACGGATTGTTAATGGCTGTCAAATCAAAGAGAAAATGTTACAAATGAACCCGGGCAACGTTCTCCCCTCAAATGGTCTCCCCTCAAATGGTCTCCCCTCAAATGGTCTCCCCTCAAATGGTCTCCCCTCAAATGGTCTCCCCTCAAATGGTCTCCCCTCAAATGGTCTCCCCTCAAATGGTCTCCCCTCAAATGGTCTCCCCTCAAATGGTCTCCCCTCAAATGGTCTCCCCTCAAATGGTCTCCCCTCAAATGGTCTCCCCTCTTAGGCACACAGTCAGAGATGCCGTCGCACCATCATGACCAGAACAAATAAATCAGTTTGCCCTTTAAACGGCCTTCTGAATCCGATCTAAAGATATGGGAAATATGGGAGGTTAGCATTATCTGAGTCAGGATTACACACAGACAGGGCCCGAACATAAATACGTATGATTTAGACAAGGGCCCAGGGCAATAGTGTCTGGTCATAATGAGTTATGACTTCATACAGTCACCTGTGAAGTTACTTTGCCGAGGATCTCCATACAAGAGAACAGACTAGGGGATGGCAGGCTATTTCTTCTGACAAGTAACATAATGGAAGGATGTTTCAGTGTGACACTCCATTCCCTTCTGACAAGGAGTTAATCAAGTCACCTACATCCCAGTACCAGATGGTTGGTTTGGGAGCAGTCAGTGTGAAGTAGCTTGGCCAGATGGACACTTGGGTTTTGTCAGCTCTATGTTCCTTTGGAGTGGACGTGGAGCATCTTGTGATGGTCAAATAATTAATCCAGTGAGATTGCCTGAACATTGTGCTGCTTGAATGCCAATCTAAAAGCTATGCAGAACTAAGACATCTTCTGCTTGATCCTTGACACTTGGCAGAATTTAACAGTTTTTCGCGAGCGGTAGAATTGTCAGATCTGTCATTGTATTGGTTTCAGTTGCATGGATTTCTGCTCTCAAAGCGTTTCAAAAAGAGAATAAGTGCAGTTGAAAGTCAGGTGAAAGATATTCCTTGTAAATTGATGCCAGTGACTCTGGGGTAAGCAAAGCTTCACCGCCGATGCATTTACGTCTGTGGCAGCTTAAGAAATGAAATCCCTTTATAATATCATCCATGCTATGGAACCCAGAGGCGTCGCTAGGATCACAATACATTCGGGGATTAACCCGCCCCCCCCCGCCCCCGGGACAGAAAGTACAGGGTATTGAACGTACATGCGGAACATTTACATGTACATGCTTGAGGCCTACATGTCTACATTGTCATAATGAGCTATGTGAATTATAGATCGCAATTTTATAAATGTTTTGGTCAACTTGAGTTCCGGGGCTATTCATAAAAGATCCGGGGCTATAGCCCTGGATGCCCAGGCCTAACGACGCCACTGATGGAGACTATGTTTCAGCTGAGAAACTGCAGTGTCAATGTTGGCCCAGAACACTGCATGTTTGTATTTTTCCTCAGAATGACTCAGGTACTGATAGTTACTGAGTTGATCAAAACTATTCCTTTGTGCATCGTATGTGTTTCTGGGAAAAAGAGCAAGTGATACCCATTGAGGCTGCAACTGTCTGGTTGCTTTAATGTCATTGAATTGATTCCCAAATTCAATGTGTTACGTGCAGCTTCGTCACTTCAAATGTTTAAATCCTGTAGGACTTTGAAAACAATGTCTGGTGTGTCTAAAACCTTTAGTTGAATCACTGTCATTAAGACCAACTCAAAGCATTCTGTTGAATGTGTCAGTCCGGCTGCCTCCAAGCACTCCTCTGCTGTTGTGGACTACAGCATTATATTTGTTAAAGTCTTGAAGGATGTTGTTGATGGTGTGATAAAGCCCTCCGTCAAATGATCATGATCCGTCCTAAGAGAATAACAACGACATTTGCGAGGGCTCTTTTTTCTCCATTCTCATCCTTTTGCTGTAAGACTCACTTGAGGAACATCTTCCCAAATTGTCCTGTGGAAATGTGACTATTGATTTACACCAAACTTTGTTTACTATTGTAGTGTAGTGGTGACTGTAGTGTAACTTTGGTCTTCAGCTTCGATGGGATGCTCCTTGGTCTCATGACACTCCAGAGCATTTGTTAGAGCCGCTAGAGAGACTCATTTTGCTGTAACCTGTCAGTTGTGTGTCGGTAGGAGAGGTCATGTATTTTCTGCACTTTGTATGAATTCTTCTCTAGTTTGTTTTCAGCATTTTCCATAATTGTCATGAAACTAATTAGCTACATTTTGCCACCCCCAACAACCTACATGCTTTGATTGGATTAAACAACTGCATAGAATAATTGAAGCTGATTTCTAAATATTGTCCTGCTTTGATTTGTTTCAGAAAAGCAGCATTGACTGGAGTGCAAGTAACAGGATCTTTTTCATGATGACTCTTCCCACCTTGGGTCCCACATGCAATATGCACCTCGCAGGCCCATCAAACACACCACCTTAAATAATTACTGAAGCAAGATCTATCCCACCCCTGTGTGGTAGTGGTAGTTGAAGCCGGGACAATAAATGCTTGGGTTTAGTTAAGTCCATAAAGCCCTTGCAGGAGTAATTGGCAAAGAATGAATGATGAAGAATTCTCCTGAGTAACTGTCCCTCCACTCAAACAGCTATCCAGATCCAATGGGATCATTGTGTTAAGGAGGATTAATGGTTGTCCAAACTAACTGAGTTTGTACCCTCAAGAATAATTGCCTATTGATACTACTAGGATGCCATTGAATTGACTGAATGGTAAATACAAGGAAAGGCCTGACACTCAGTCAGATATGCTCAATGCTTAAGGTGGTGATAGCTGAAAGCTTAGTGGACATAGGCTAAATGATGGATGTTTGTTTTGTGCGTTTGTTTCATGGTTGTATTTACCCGTATGCTTGGTACAGTACTAGAGAAATGAAACTGGACCAGAAAGCAGTATCTGTTTGGGATACATCCTCCGGTGATGAAACTCATATTGCAGGATAATTATCATGGCTTTTTACAATATGCTGAGCACATTTCGCCTCGAGGGGAAACTGTCAACCATTTACAGAATAACTTTTATTAGCAGACAGTAAAATTGACGCTTAAAATTGGGAAATTAAAGCAATAGCCCAGCTTTATAGTCAAAGGAGCCCATAATGTATAAACTGAATGCTTGAGTGGTGGCATACTAATGCACAATGTGGGGGGACTTCAAGGTAGTGGATATCATATCGTTTATTGGAAACCATGCATTGGTGTACGGATGCTTTTTATTTGGGGCACGGTGTATTAAATCCGAATGAGAAAGGCATGAGGTTGAGTTTCGAAAAATATTTTAGGTTTATTTTGTCATAATAACATTAAATGTTACTGTTAGGTTTGGAAATGTTTGGACACAATTTTCATAATTTTTTCTCTGTACGCCACCACAAATGAAATGAAACAACCGAGGTGGAATTGAAGTGCAGACTTTCAGCTTGAAAATAAATATTGTGTGAAACGTTTAGGAATGTCAACCATTTCCATACACAGTCCCTTATTTCAGGGGCTCCAATGTAATTGGACAAATTAACACAATCATGAAGGAAAAATTCATTTTTGACACTTTGTCGAGAACACTTTGTAGCTAATGAATGCTTGAAGTCTGGACTGCATGGACATCACCAAATGTTAGAAATCATCACAATTCTTATTTGTGATGATTTCGCAGGCCCCTGTCTTCTGTCACATCATCAATCAACACCAGTGACCCAGTGTCACTGGAAGCCATTGATGCCCATGTCATCACACTGCAATTGTTTTACAGATGATGTGGTATGCTTCGGATCATGATCTGTCCCAAGCCTTCTCCATACTTTTCTTCCCATCATTCTGGTACATGTTGATCGTAGTTTCATATGTCCAAAGAATGCTGTTCCAGAACCGGGCTGGCTTATAAAAATATTTTTGGGCAAAACAACAGCTTCCATATGCAAATACCACACCTGGAATCAACACCAGACCTTTTATCTGCTTTTCTTTTGAAGTGATAACAAAGGAATAGCCCACACCTGTCCATGAAAAAGCTTTTGAGTCAGTTGACCAATTACTTTTGATCCCTTGAAAAAGAGGGGGCTACATATTAAAGAGATGTGATTCCTAAACCCTTTCCCCAATTTGGTGTGAATACTCTTAAATTAAAGCTAATTGCACTTTAAGAGCATATTCATTATTCATTTGTATCTTGAATATATTTTGGTAAACAGCCAGAATAAAACTTTTGTCAGTGTCCAATTATTTCCGGACCTTACAGTATATTATTTATTATTGTGAAGGCGACAGCCATCCAATTGGATAGGACTTATTTGAAGATGTGTGGGGACTCCCCAACCTGAAAATGTCTCACTTTATTCCACATGTCAGTATGGGGTATGTAGCAAATTAAATCATAAATAAATACATCTTTGTGTATTTAAAAAACCCATAGGCAATGTAATGGTCCTCCACATATAGGGCGAAAGACCGGCCTTATGGAAAAGTATGTAGAAAGCTGGGAAATGGGGGATTCAGGATTTATCCCCAAACCAATCCTTCTTGTCTTTCAGCCTGGTATTTTCAACAAAATGTTCACTGTTATGATCCAATGTTGTCATAGTGTTCCTGATGACTGCACCATCCTCAGATATCATGATATTACAATTATTATGAACCATTTCCAATAATCCATGGCTAATCACTGAGCCATGCGTTCCTTAGCCAGGCTCTTAGCCATGGTATATTGGCCATATACCTCTCCTCCTTATAGATTCATTACAATATTTGCAAACAGCATCCTGTGGTGGCAGGCACCATGATCTACCGAGTTACAAAGAACCAAAACACTTTATTTGACGTAATGACATTCAATAGTCATCAATGAAAATGACATAGCCTTTATTGGCTATGCATACTGTAAACACACGCCTACACATGTAGGCCAATTCTAGCGTGGGTGAGGATACTATCCTAATAGAGCACTCATACTTCCAACACTTCAGTAGCTCTTAAGTGAACGTAATAAGAACTACAGTATATAAAATGAGTGGCACTGCCCCACTGCTTAAACATAAATCACTAAATGAATACAGGTAGTGTGACCATATTAAATGTCCATTCTCTATGCCAGATAGTCAAGTGTTCCCAGGAGCTGTGGTGGTGCTTCTGCAGGTTAGACTCTTTGATTTCCAGTGTGGTGTGTATACTGCCAGGGTGAGCCAGGGCTGGGAGTGGCGTCTGACCAGAGAGACGTATCGATTAGGAAGTGGTAAATCCAGCCTGGGCTTCCGTTTGTTTCCCAACCAAACAAACTGCTAGATTTCCCAAGAGAGCTTCCAGCCCCTACGCCATGTCCTTACCGGTCATGCTTTATGGGCAACTGTCCCAGATGAAAACAGTTAAAACATCATTTTTAAATAGGTGTGTGTGGGACTTAGACACAGCTAAATTATTAGCACAGAACGAGAGGACATCCCATAAATTGCCTGTCCGATCATGCCCTTCATTCTATTGAATAACCTGTTGTTATCCATTTCACAGGCAAACATTTTTTACTTAAATCTGTCTCCTGATTCATTCATCAACGATTGCATCAGGAAGGAGAGGGAAGAGGGTCATGTTTTCAAAAAAACATCTGAATGTTGTGATTGATCTTGTATTTCTAATGTGTGTGAATCTGAAATGACACAGTGGAGGGTGGCAGTTAGAGTAAGAACATAGAGTGACAATAATGTCATATGCCAAATACAGCATTGGATTCATAACAACTTGACTATTCTTTCAAATGTAATATCTAATTTTCAATAGCTCTTATTATAAATCCAAATCAAGTATCTTCACTGTGAATGTGGAACCTTCCCAGCACTTATATGAATATTTACTTGAAAGAGTAATCTTTAAAACAACATGTACATGTATATTAACTTTTAAACATTCAGAGATTAATTTATGATTTAATTTATGATTAAATTCTGACTTATTAGGTATTTAATTTAGAAATATGAAAGTAAAACCTGCTTACTTATTGGTTTGCAGTTTAGCATCCAAGCTCCAAGTTAAATCAAGTTGTTTACTCTGCGGTCCCTGCTTGATTTTTATGTCTTTCTGTCCAAGTGTTTTACTAACATGGTGACGCACAGACAACATGAAATATTTCACCAGAGGAGGAAGTGACCCTGGTTGTTTATTTCCCATGATGAAATTGTCCAGAGTTTGACGACTTCGTAAATAACCCATCCATGGAGCACCCAGTAGCAGCAGTACCCACCGATCGTCTGTGTGACCATCATAATTAATACAGTGTAATCAAAGATCTACACTGCAGTCAGTGGTCAGAAGGTACTGAAGGAAAGGTCAACATAAACAGTCAAATAGTACACAGCAAAGGGATGTGAGAATTGCAACCTCTATGAGTTGAATAGACAGAGCTGTGGATGAAATGACCAGAAATCCATTATTCTTTTTATATTGTAGTTTTAACTATGTTGGTCCTCAGTCTATCTAGAGTTTATTATTATTATGTTTTTGCTAAGTGAAACAAGGTATAAAAATGAATGAAGCAACTGCAGATTGATGCTTTTATGAGTAAGATATTTTCTCAGTTGTGTCCACCTTTGTCAAGGCCTGCAGTAGGTCCAGGTTTGAAGATCTCCTGGCACATTGGACATCTTGGTCCTCTGGTGCTGGATGACTATGACCTAGAGACAGACAGAACCCTGACCTTGACGATCATGAACACTGACCTTCACTGAGACGAGAGAGGCCCATACAGTAGATCCCTAAATGTTTTCTAGGGTTCTTTGTGAATTCTTGGACAATTTTACATCTTGATCTTGGACAGAATTTGGCAAGATGACCACTCATAATAAGATGAATTACCGTCCTTAACTTTCTCCATTTGCACAATTTCTTTTTCCTGAGGTCTTCAGGAGTTGATTTTGTTCCTGGCATGGTGGGCCACTAAACCCGTGTCCTGACAACTGTTGTCTGATGGTTGTCAGATTCAGTTTGTTAGATTCATATTTGTCTGGGCTGGCTTAAATCAGACTTGATTGTTGAGAAAAGCACTCAAGCAGCTAATAGTAATTATCCTTTATTATTGCTGAGTTAACTGGGAGGGCAATGCTTTTTCTACATCTCAATATTATGTTACATCACCTTGAACACTAGACAAATTTTCTTTGTCTCTGTACTACTAATACTAATCACGGCACTGTAATGGATACTGCAGACAAATAACTAGCGATTATATTTAGCTAGCAAACCAAAAGATTTCACAGTCAGTTCCGAAAATTGGTAGTGTTAGCTTCTGTCCATGTTTTATCCATGAATAAAATCACAAAACCAGAAATCAGGGGTGAACTTTATTTATTAGCATGAGTCTACGATGTTGACCTTCCATAGTTCTTACATGTTCTCCAATAATTACAAGGTTAACATTCTTTTATGCCAGAACACATAGAAGGTGGTCAGGGGTGATAGCCAACCATTAAATAGTCTATTATAAGAAGGTTTTATCCTACAATGTTCCAATCTATGGTCCAAGGCAGTCCTATGACAGTCACATACACAGTTCCTTGCAGGTGGCATGGACAGGGTGTGTGGACACGGTGTGTGGACAGGGTGTGTGGACACGGTGTGTGGACAAGGTGTGTGGACACAGTGTGCAGACAGTGTGTGTGGAGAAGGTGTGTGGACACGGTGTGTGGACACGGTGTGTGGACACGGTGTGTGGACAGGGTGTATGGACAGGGTGTGTGGACACGGTGTGTGGACACGGTGTGTGGACACGGTGTGTGGACAGGGTGTATGGACAGGGTGTGTGGACAGGGTGTGTGGACACGGTGTGTGGACACAGTGTGCGGACAGTGTGTGTGGAGAAGGTGTGTGGGACCAATCAGTAATGGGGCATCACATGTCCTACCTAGTGTGCTTCATACAGTTTACAGTCAGTACTATCATGTGTTGTGTCAGGGCTTAATTCAATTACTTTTCATGCCCGTAATCTGACAGTATGTAAATCTGTTTTGCGACAACTATGTCAGAAGGTTACTCTGCTCCATTGCTAAACAATGGAGCGACTGGCGCATCTTTGTCAGCACATAGACTTGGTTAAGAGAAGTAGAGCTAACTTCATCTCCATTAATCCCCATAGTTTTTTGTATAGTGCTGATATTTTCTCAGTTTTGTACACTACAAACTCATCATCCAAATCTTTTCTGTTTGAATTGTTTGTTGTAGTAGGTATGGGAGATAAAAGAACAACAGTTTGCATGGCCAAAGTGTAATGTAATTTATGAACTATAATGTTTATGGGAAATATGCAGAGAGTGCCGGATCAGTGCCCACTCAGACAAAACAAATGCCTCTGTTGAGCAATTGATTGCAGTGATGTATTTGGAAAGTATGTGCTTCTGCCTTTGTAATCTACTTGTCTATAAATGTTCTGTAGTATGTCATACCTAATGCACTCTATGAAGCCCAGGATGAGCAGTTAATGAGCATACTAATACAAAACTTTAAATCCTAATATCCCAGAACTGAGATGTCTGTTTACGGTTAACCTGTTTACAGTTCAACAGGAGATCTGGCCATACACAATTTCACCATTTGTTCTAATTTACCAACAATTAACAGACTTGTTTTATTAGCGGTCTGCCTGTTAACACCAGACCAGCTGCTTGAGCACAGACACAGGAAATGTGGAAGCTGGTCTTGCATTGTTGCCTCTGGGTATAATGATATCTTATCCCTATAACATTCTAAAACCTTTCTCGGGTATATCCCAATGGGTAACTAGACAAAACCTCCAGAAGACCATGTCCCAAAAGTGTCCTGAAAAAGGTTTTGGGACATTCCTGGGAACAAGTGTGAACTAGACTAAATCTCTACTACAGTAATTTTTTCAGGAGCCATTCGTCTGGTGTGGAAATCATTTTTTAATTAATACTAATTCAAATATGAAAATATAAAAATGTTTATATTTGAAATAGAATAGCTAGCAAACTTAATCATTAGCAAGTGTGAGAAAAACTGTGGATTCCTGCTAAACCACAGTAGATATCAAATGTCTACAGACACTCATTGAATATTCAGATTTTACTTACATCAAGGTGGACATCATGACAAATAATGTTTAAAGTTGTGATGACATTCAATATCCACTGTATGTGCTAGCTTTTTCTTACTGACAAATAAAATGCTTATTTATAACCCTCAAGTTGTAGACATGCACCCTAAAACTAAGAGCTTATCAGAAATCAGTTCACAGTTCAGCATGGTTTACCAGTCAGCTAAGCTCAATAGCAGCTGATTTGAAAATTGCCGCAGAACAGGCAGTACAGCTGTATCATGAAAATATTTGAAAACTCATAATAATGTTAGTTTCTATAGTAGCTATTGGTGAAAGTATCTAGGGCCTGCACAGCCCCCCTTCAATAACAGTATTTAATGATTCCTTTGTTAATAGTTTTTTGTCTCTCTGTAAACCCCATTCTGTAACATCTGTGATCAGAGCTGCTCCTGTCTCCACATCCTGTTGTTATGGTATCTGATTCTAAGGTAACTACAATAATGTTCATAATGCACAAAAGATCTTAGCATCAATTGTACTTTTTCTTTTTTTATTTCCTGTAATGTATATATTATAATATTATTAATATTATATAATATAACACACATTCACACATATGTGTATATATTTTATATATATATATATATATATATATATATATATATATATATATATATATAATGTACACATAAATCCTTACAACCCAAATAAATGGCTTTTGTTCAACTTCCTTGTGAATAACACTTTCACAGTTCTGTCCTGAACAACTTAGGTGACCATTTGGAATGGTCCTCAGGATTTCATAATGACATGATCTGTCAGCAATGAATCAAAGAAACCCTATCAAACATTTAAAAAAATGAATCAGTAAGATAGTTAGCTACAGAATTGCAGTTTCTTACCAAACACTACACCTTCCATGATAGACATTATCCTGTTAAAATTAAATATTCAAATACAGAAGGAGTGAATAACAGCAGTCGGTACACTGTTATTGTGTATAGTAGCAGTATCTGGCAAGCGGGAGTCATTTATCTGCATCATCAATGAACCACCAAAGGCACACCTGTTAAAATTGAGAACATTTGATTGTTTTCATGCCCCAAATTGGCCTTTAAGCGTCCAAGGAATAGGAATGTTGCCAGATTTCCTTACCGCAATGTTTACTGTGTGCAGGGATGGACTCATCCGTACAATCTGAATGACCAGATGGTTTCAACTAATAACAGTCTTTATATTCATGCCACAGAGAATGTACATCAAGCAATAAGAGCATTTCCCCATTTTATAAAACCTCAATAATCGACTCCGTAGCCCTCTTCTTTACGATGATAATGTACAACATGCTGTATTATCTCAGAGTAATGACCCAAAGTATATCCTATGCGAATCTTTGTGAGATGTTGTCATGATCTGCCAGAATCTCATGCTTTGTCAGCGCAATTTACTGCCCCAACGCATCCAGTGTAAGGGCAATCTATAAATCCCTCCCCCCCATGTCTCCACGCCAATAGGAACCCATGTTAGAATGGGAGAAATTAAAGGCCAAAGCAAATGCGATCAATAAACATATTATGTGTGGTTGTTAATGGAAATGTCATCAGCAGAAACCTCACGGCTCTATCGAACGATGAGCCAATCTCTCCCACTCTCAAAACCGCTCAGTTGGAGAATAGCAGCAAGTTTCAAGGAGTGTTAAGTAGGTTACAGTTGTTACCATTCAAAAAATAAAACCAGACCAAATTTTCTAGCCGATAAAATTTAACTGCCCCTCATCCCTGGATTGAGGAGGAGGGTATAAACCTGTTATGACGGACTTGGGAGGGGGAAAAGGAAAGCTTGGAGGATGAGTAACACATAAACACTAACTGCATGGTGTCTCTGCTAGCCACTAGCCTTCGATAATCTTCTCGTCATTGAGTTACAATAAAGCCAGGCCCGTTTCTCTCTAAATCCTGTATCAGTGGTTGATTGACCATGACTCTGACCACATAGCTCCTGAGGCAACAGCAATGCACGGTCACGGTCATGTCTATGATTCACTGAGGTGGGGTGAGGCAACGCTTAACCTTTCCCCCCCAGGTCTCCCTCACTGTACCTGGCAGACTGACTGTTCCTGTTTGGACTCAGCCTACAGTATCTTTCATGAAAATATTATGTTTCACTAACCTCAATGGAAAGGGAATGTACTTTTTGCAATACAGTATCCAGGATACAGTGATCTGGGCCATGTACAGTAATATCAGCATCTGTTCTGCTCTATCAGCAGTGCACCAAACTGTGTCTGTCAAATACAGTCACCAGTTCTATTGTCACCTTCGGATTTTAACCCATAGCTGAAATGGATAGGTCAAGGTGAAAATAAACATTTTTAACCTTTTGTTCAGTTAAAGTCGATAACATAGTTCAACTCTAAAGAGATTTTAATAAATTAAAATAGATTTTAGAGCTAAGCAGGATTTAACTGGTTTACAGCATGTATGCTGTGTATTGACAGATTTAATGGATTCAGTACACAATGGAAAAGAATAAAAAGGAAAACATATTTTGGTTTATTTTAGAAAATGAGAATTTGGCAGCCTATGTCAAATGATAAAAAAGTAGCACAGCTCTATTCTAGAGTGCAGAGATTCTGTCATTAAACAGATCCATTTATTTGAGAGCAATTGCTCTGAGGCTTGATTCCCACTGCAATCGAAAAACTTTTAAGTGCATGAAAGCAGATTCAAGAAGCAGATTTAGCATAAAACTGTTTTTATTTGACACCTTATACCTAAGAGTCATTTAAGAAACGGTAGGCACTGAAATAAAAAAAGAGGGTCTGAGATAACATATTTCAATAATAAAAATTCAGCTTTTCGCAGTTAAGAGATGAAATGTGACAAAAGAGATTTAATGTGACAGTAATGTGACCGCTGTTTGTTCTGATAAGCAAAAAAGCCACTGTGGTTTACATTCAGCGTTCCCCTGGCAGAGGATGCTGACATTGGCCCGACTGCTTAAGGTCAAAGACACAGCGCCAATTTCTGTGTCACAATTAGACTCATTGAGAGCAGAAGAATTGGAGTTGAGAAGGCCCCATTGGTTAACTTCATACTATAGCTGATTGATTCGAGTTGGGATTCTCTGTGGTATGCTCCCAGGGGTGGACACCTGTCAGTCTTGGCGGATTCTGCTTACTATATCTGTCCTATTCAGCCCTGATCCACTCACGTTCCAGGGGTCTTCACTTTTCCCACTTTCCCATATCCTATCATTATTTTTCCACTCCGGCACACTAACTGGCAGGAATGTGACAAATCCAGCAGCTTGGAAGTGGTGTCTGGGTGGTATGGAGAGGGGGAATGAGGGAGGGCGGGAGGCCCATAGAAGGATGAAGACATCCATAACCTGCGGGTCTGTCTTGTTAGCGCTTGGCTCTGGTTGGTTACTGGACTGTGGTCCATTTGTCTCTTCTAGAGGGCAAAGAGTGATCTGTCACAGGACAAATGCCATCAGGCGACAATCATCACTCACCTCCTTTAGATACAACAAAGGTCTTCAAAAAGCACAGTGTTCGTGAACATGGCCTTCCCAGCCTCAGATATGGCTGGCCAAGGTAAACCATTAGCCCATTCAGGTCATGACTGATACATGAGCTGCTGTAAGAGGCACTGTGGAGACAACACTCAAAATATAGTGTCTAACGTGGATGAATTGCATGTTTGGTTCTTAGGTGGAGCAAGACGGCTCCTTGTATGTTCTTTTACGCAGTAGTTAAACAGAGAGGTTTGCATGTCTTGGGACAATACTGAAATGCATGTGTTCCTGATTGAAATTGTGGGGTAATGACAGCTTGCCTGGCACTGGAATACTTGGACTAGTGTAATAGGACCATGTTTTCGCCTGGTTCTCACAAAGTCTGCTTCACTCGAGTGAAAAAACGCACACAATCGTGGCATGGGAACTTTTCGATCAGGCAGTTTGTATTAGACTCCATTACCCGCCCGGCTGAGAAGTGGTTGGTATAAGTATACAAGAGAATATAGTGCCATGTATTATATAACCGGGGGAGTCCCCTCCACCCCTCAATAGCATCCTGCCTTAAAAGGCACTAGTCCCCCCCACACATACAATTCCTTAGTAGACAGGGATGTAAGGAGTTGAGCAAAACCAGTCAAGGTTCTATGCATGAACTGGTGTGGTGTGACGAGTTGCAGGACACCAGCTGCTGGCTGTTAATGGTTCTGCATGCTAATGATCATTGAGACTGGACCCTGTAAGGATGACAGGGATCCTGACACTCCACTATCCTGATACTCCACCTTCCTCAAACAAGCTGAGGAAGACCGATGGCTGCCTTTCTTTAGGGTTCCCTAGCAGGCTTTCACAGTGGGCCAACACAACCTGTTGTCACAGTGCAGCTGTGGGTAGGAGAACAGAGAGAGCAGGATGTGGCTGGCATGGGGAGGAGAGGATGGGAGTTGCAGTACAACAGGGAGGAGAGGATGAGAGATACAGTACCACAGAGAGGAGGATGAGAGCAACAGTACCACAGGAGTATGAGAGATAAAGTACCCCAGAGAGGAAAGGATGAGAGATACAGTACCACAGAGAGGAGGATGAGAGCTACTGTACCACAGAGAGGAGAAGATGAGAGATACAGTACCACAGGGAGGAGAGGATGAGAGATACAGTACCACAGGGAGGAGAGGATGAGAGATACAGTACCACATGGATGAGAGGATGATAGCTACAGTACCACAGGGAGGAGAGGATGATAGCTACAGTACCACAGGGATGAGAGGATGATAGCTACAGTACCACAGGGAGGAGAGGATGATAGCTACAGTACCACAGGGAGGAGAGGATGAGCGCTACAGTACCACAGAGAGAAGAGGACAAGAGATACAGTGCCACAGAGGGGAGAGAATTAAAGAACTGGAGAGGGAGAAAGGTACAATTAATTGCTCCAAGCTTGATGCTGTCAGAAGAACCCAGCTTGATGCTGTCAGAAGAACCCAGCTTGGTGCTGTCAGAAGGACCCAGCAGATCAGATAGGCTTTCACCAGTTTATTATGTAAGTGCATTAGACTAATTCATTCCACAGTGGGATGTAAATGGAATCCCTGAACATTTCGAAAAACACACTTATTGACTGCCAATTATCGCTCCACACAGCAACAATAAACCCATGCTGTACACTCTACTGACGTCAATCTGTACTTTCTTCCTGGTTGTGTGTGGGCCTCGTCATCAGAAGTAACAAGCAATGTGGAGCAGATCTTAATATACTGCACAGACATATTGCAGGGTAGTGTTTGAACAATTACAGACATGTAGCTCTCACTGCAGTCATCATGAAAATATTTTAGCCCCTAGTCCTGCCCCATCTCAAAACCGTCACCGGCCTGCACTATCAACTCCAACACCTCGAAAACACAAAGATTTATGCAAGAATGTGGTATGTGGACTTTTAACTCACACCACAAATGGCTTTACCCCAGAACTACTACAAAACAGTGGCAGGCTGAGAATCAAGAAGGTGGGCAGGTGTGAACTGCAGGTCATTGTGCAGTCTGGAGAGGTCTTTGGCTGCCACCTCCTCTTCACCACGGTCCTATTCGACCTAGAGCAAGGAAGCACCAAGAAAAAATCATCGCTGACCCCTGCCAACCTGGTCACCCATGTTCCTGATGATCCCTTGCCATGCCGAGGGCAGACAGTCACTGTCATGACCAAAACATCTGAACAGTTTCATTCCCCACGATCTGACCCTTGCTAACTATTCTGTCCAAAGACACTCATATTAATCCGGTGACCACTTAAAGACACCTCAAGACACTATTCAGTTCAATTGTTAACTGAATATAGTTAAACAGTTCTTTTTGGAAAACACAGTCCCCGCATCTACAGCGGATATACTATACTGACCCTTTATATTATAAAGTCATTGCTCATGTTGTATTATCTTATGTTATTTTATATGCTCACCGCTGTGAAGTAACACCGCCAAATTATAAATTATGTTAGTAAACATGTAGATATTATGTATTATAGTTCAATATGATTTCTTCCACTAACAGTACCATTCCACCATGTAACATTCTCGTGTTTAAATGTACTTAGCAAATAATAGTAATTCTCCAGAAGCAGAAAAGTTTAGCAGTAGCTCTGAGCAAATTTGTCTGTAGATGCTAAGGGTTAGCTCTGTTGTACTGTGGTGGGTTTCGAGTCCAAATGAAGCTGGAACATGTTTCTCAGTGAGCCACTAGAGGGCACCAGTGTGGAGCAGAAGATAGAATTCCCATTAGTGAATGATGTCTATATAGTTTATCAATGCCTTGCAAAAGAATGGGAGTAGTTTTCCGACATTGCGATTAGGGAACTCAATTATTTACATACTTAATTTGAACATTTACAGAGGCATCATAATGTGCCAAATATAATCTGCATGAAGGCAACAATTAGCCAAAAGTAAAAAAAAAATGCTCATGATCTGTCACAAACAGCAGTGATAGGCTTGCTTGACTTTGCTGAAACACAGCATTAACTGGAAAACCTGTCTCGTGCCTAGAATTAACCAACAAGGTGAATGGTGAAAGATTTATGAATGTATCATTGTCATAGACATGGCTGCGACTTGCCTTACAGTACTTGTCAGACTAGTGTTGGTCAGTAAAAGTCATTGGGTCAGATAATTGAGTAAGAAGAGACAGATGGTGGCAGCATTTACTGCTGATTACATGAAGGTCATAAAAGCCTCTTCAATCGAAGGGGGATGTCTGGGCAGGCATATTAAAACTCTCAGAGCCTGAATCCTGAAGGGAAATCTTCTGCTGCCCAGCAAAGGACTTGCTAGCCTGATCTGCTAAAGTAAGGTAGGGACAGGAATGTCTATCTCTGAATATCCAGATGGATTTAGAATCAACTGTTTTCTTAATCATTGATAGCATGCGCCTTCCATGTGTCTAAACAGGAACAGTAGGATAAATTAAACGTCCCGGGTGGGTTGAGTCTATCTGATGTTATCTTCGTGTCAGTTAACTTTTTGTAAGCAGGGACATATTCACTTGTCATGTGGTGATGGGTTGAGGAAGGACTGCTTACTGTTGTGAATTGTATATCTGTATGGTGCAGGAAATATAAATAGTATGTGCTGATCTAAGGCCATGCGCAGTATTGTACAAGGACACTAGAGGAGCAAATTCTTCCTCTGAACTCCTTGAACTGTACAAAATGGATTTCTCCAGAAAATGTTGTTCTGTTTAAATTTGATATTTGTCATATTTGTTTTATGTCAGATGTTATGTTGAATCGCTATTGCAGTTTTAGGACTTTCAGTACCATATCTAACACTACACACTTTTTCAGGACTATCACGGATCATCACCTTGCCCTCCAATACTGTGCCGTGTCTAGAATACTTTGGAAGGTTGTAGATTAAAAATATGATTATATTATATTATATTATAAATTATTATATTATATTATATTATAAATATTATAGTATAATATAATATAATTATTATATTATAAAATATTGCATTTAACCTATCCATTTTCATCAGGGGCCAGGTATACTGAAACCAAGGTCTCTCTTGCTGAACTTGTATTTTAAAGCACATTCTGCCAAACTGTTTTGCTTATTATTCCACAGCTTGCAGCTTTATTTTTAGAATCATAATGTCCAGTGGTAGATGTTCTACAGATTCATGTACTATCAACAAATGTTATTCAAACCATCCGTTAATAAGTAAAGTGCTCAGGTTAGGGTTATGTTTAAAATATATTTTTGGGGTTATGGTTATGATTGGATAAGGTAGGGTTAGGTTAAAGGTTAAGTCAGGGTTAGTAGATAGTTAAAATGTTAGAGATAGTAAGTAGAGTATCTATAGAGCATCTACACATGCACTTTAAGGACTCTCAAAATATAATTTTTACCCTGCTTGCTCATCCAAAAGTAGGCTTGAACTAACACACCTGGAAAAGAGCCCTCCTGATGATTACCGGATAGGGTACATCCTTCCAACCCAAGGAGTCACTCAACAGTAGCACGGCAAGGCAACCCCACCCAACTATCACATACAGTACCCAGATTGTGTTATCGGTTGACTTTCTTTTTGCAGGTCTACTGAGCACGTTGTATAATAACCAGACGCATCCATTACATTCCGCAGCCGCCAAACTATACGGATAGTGTGAATGTCCGCTACAAACTTAAACCCACAAACATAGAAAATGACGCTGTAACATAGTTACAAGAGCTGCACGCCGTTTAATTTCAACGTGACGACTGCCAGTGGAAATGTAGTAAACGTTGCAAAGAATGTTTGGCCTCGCAATGTCATTCAACATTCAACCAGCCAGCAACCGACCCGCCCTCTATCCAAACAACATTTTATGATCCGCCTTCACCGCGGATGTAACCGCAGGGACTGTGGATTGTTATGAGTCAACCAGCGGATCACTAGGCACATAGAGCTCCCGGTTTCCAGCAAGACGCCCCCTTGTCAGTAGTGCTTAAGCATTTTTTCTGTGGAATATCTACCTATGTCCACAACACACTGAAATTATAAACTTAAACATAAACTTTGCGGTTAATATAGATTCAGTGGAAAGTAACGTCAGTGAGTGTTTAGATGTGCAGTGAGTGACTAGAGGTTCCACATCCATACGAATTTGCCACACAACCACTGAGATATAAGTAAGCAGTCAGTCAGGAGAGGGTTTGGTATATGGTCAATATTGGAGTCTTAAAATGTTCACCCGGCACAGCCAAAGGAGAACTGGTCACCCATCTGAGCCTGGTTCCTCTCTAGGTTTCTTCATAAGTTACGGCCTTCTTAGGGAATTTTTCCAAGCCACTGAAATTCAACACTACTGTTGTTTGCTCCTTGGGGTTTAAGGCCGGGTGTTTTGTAAAATAATTTTGTGACAACTGCTGATGAATAAAGGGCTTTATAAAAAACATTTGATTGATTAATTGAATTAGAGCAGTAAAAATGTAAATTCATACCCATGGTATACGGTCGCATATGTCATGGCTTAGGCCTTCCCTAGGAAGTTAATGTACATCCAGGTTCGTGACATTTGTGGTTGTATGCAAAATGTTGTTGTAATTAATATTGATAATACAGGACTATATTAGAATAGTATTTTTCTGTAAAATGATTTACACAATTCTTATAAAAAATGTATTTTGTTGAATTCCCTGTTAGTGTCTGGATTCAGTGCTTCCGTCTCAGTGTCACGTCTCCTCCTACACCTGCACCTCTCTCTGGTTCGCCGCGCTGCCAGCGGTCGCAATCACCGGCCTTCTAGCTGCTAATTTTGTGTAGTGTTATACTTTGTATGCAGACATTTCATTGTCCTCTGTGTTAAGTTTGATTCCGGCTTCGTTCTGGGTTGGATTATTGCTTGGTGCCATTCACCTTTATAGGGGTTTCGGCACCAGCAGGCTCAGAAACAGTTTCTTCCCATCAACTATACTACCAGACTCTGACACTGCCTTGTAATGTGGAATAAGGACCGTGCATTGCAAGGCAGTGTCAACACTCTGTCTTTCAGTTGCACATGCACTTTTACATTCAATATAACTTCATTGCACACTTGGAATTGCCATGGTACTTGCATTTTTCAGTTGTTACATATACATGTTTACCTCGGGACCTCATTGCCGCACATGCTACCTTATTCCTTCAACTCTCCTCGATTGCACATTTAGAAGGCCATTTAGAATTGCCATTTGCAATCCATTATTCTTTATCCCATGTGTAACATACACTTTACCTAACACTTGTAGATTTTCTGCCCTCCTCTATATGCCTTAATTGCACATTTAGTGTTGACATTTGTACAGCATATGCCTTCTTTACACATCCATACATTCCACTTGTAATCTACATACCGGATAGTAAATTTTCTGCACTCTGTGTGCACTCCTGGTTAGATGCTAACTGTATTTCGTTGTACTGTACTTGTACTTGTTCAATGACAATAAAGTTTAATCTGATTTAATCTGTATACTAAATTGTATAGTGTAAAGGACGCAGAAAAGAGCAGTCTTTATCTGTCCCGTCTATCTTAATGGGAAATAAAAAATTGTGTGGCCTGCATTAACATAATCAAATACCTTTGTTCGTCTTGATGATTTTAGCAAAGACACGCGGCAACGTGCACAGCACGGTGCACCCTGCCCCAGCCTGACGTGCCCAAGCAGCTCTAAACATCTCTCATCCTCCTGCAATTTGCCGTTCAGGGACGTTAAAATCCCTGTGCGGCCAAGTGTATCCACACCAATTGGAGGCTGACGTTGGCCATTTGGCTCGTGTTTCCTATTCATTTGGTTCCAGTGCCACCGTGTCTGTCTGTTGGGCTCTGCAGTTAGAGAAGAGGACAAGGCAGGTCTGGTTGTCAGAACCCATTCACATTCAACTGGATCCCATGAAGTGTAGTGGGCACATTATACCCTCTTCCTGGGTACTCTTTGTGCCTGGTTTGATGTTGATTAGCAGAGTGCGAAGGAAGTGCAGACCTCTGAGTCAGCCTGACCGGTAAATAAATATTAGTTGTACTTGTTTGAACCGTGGCTGGCTCACTATGTACACATACAGTGAGTGATGCTAATGGCTCATCATTTGCTCTCAGTTACATATGGCTTCACAAGTGTTTGTAGACCATGACGGACTGCAGATTCTTGCGATTCTCACTGGGGGGGTATCGTGTAGACTTTGCATTTCTACTCCTGTGCAATGGTCACTTGTTTTTATCTGCATGAGTATTGCACATTTGCACAGGCTTGTCATTGATAAACCATAGGTGAAGTCCAATCACAGGGCTTTATGGCCCCAGGAAATTTTCACACACAGAATAATGATGCACCAGACGGTCAGGTCAGAGCGTCCGATATGAAATGCAATAAACACATCTGATATATAAAACATGCGTTGCATTCAGAGTAGTGACACCTTGCTGAAGCTTCAAGCTCTGCGGTTTGCTTTCATGAGGAATGAGGGAGAGCCAGCCAGAGTGCTCCCTTTCCTGAGTGGTGCTCACACACGCTGGACGGGCTTTTGTACGTGTGCACAGCAGCGATTGGACGAGGGCTCTGCCAGTCAGTGAACAAATCCCATCTGACTTTCCTGATGCAGCATGGGAGGAGAGGGAGGAGAGTGGATCTGTCTTCTCTCAACAACTGAGCCTCTCTCAGCCTGTCTCAGCTCAGCTCACCACCTGCCCTTGACTTACTTAGGATAGACAAGACCAAGAGGGAGCCTGGTTCTTTTCATATTTGCTGTGTTTTCCCCCTCTGCGCTGTGCTGAAGTGGGCTGGAGCATTTGTCCCTGACTGCCGGAGCTCTGATGGGACGCAGCACTGCCTCTGGCTGGGACTGGGGATGCTGAACGGAGGCAGGGAGGGCCTGTTTCAGCTGGGACAGCAGCTCCAGCAGCAGGGGGAGTACCAGGCCGCCCTCCACTGCTTCCTCAGCTCTCTGCTTGGGTTGAGGCACGTGCAGAGCTTCACCTCGCTGCCCAACTGCCTGCACCAGGTGAGCTAACGACCTGATGGCCAGACGGCCGTACAGCCACACACACTTGCATGTACGCATTCGCACAAAACCCGCTCGCACACGAAGGTCCAGAGCCAAATGACCACACTTGTAGTGCAATGTACTCAGGATATGTACACACAATATGTGGTATATGCCTGTACCTCAGACAGGTAATGTTACTATACAGACAACGACACCCAGCAGCCTTAGTATCATCCCATTGCTGGCTTCACCCATAACACTGTAAACCGTCATGTTGCCACTCATAGCACAGAATCAGCGTGTTTCCTGTTGACTGTGCAGGTGAAGACAGGGGGCCTATTTCTTTGGATAGCAGATCCCTGACAGTGTTTAGTGTCTGGGTTTTAGACCGGAGATCTTCGGTCTAAGCACTGTTTGAAAAATGTAACTACAGACGTAGAAGGGGCTTAATGAAATACATATGATTTGACTGACCGATATCTTTTTAGATTGTCAGTAATTCGCCAAAAGACCAACCTGTTCATATATTATCTTAGTATTAGTCGGATACCAGAAACTCTGCTTTAAACAAACACCTCTACTGGATGCAAATCGCATCATTTGACTTATATCATGGGCATACTTTTCCCTTAGAAATATTGTGTCTTATTTACAGATATCAGGGATGGGTGTATTATTGGACCGGGGCCACTGTACTGGAGTTCATACCAAAGACCTTTTATAGACCCTCCTTTAGGCCCCTGGGAAACATTATATATATATTTGAAGCAACTGAGGAAAATGTCTTGAATTTACAGACATTAGCCCTTGCGGAAATACCAGAGATGTGATATGATGTTCAACAGCCCGACAGAGGAGAGTTAAAGAGGGTGTTCCTGTTAATTTCTCTTAACAATTCAGTCACTTATACAGGACAAGTGGAATGTGAATGATTCTACATGATGATCTGAGTAGAACGCAGAGAGAATATTATGTAACATTGTCGTGTCATACAATCCTGATTTGTGTTTTCCCCTGTGATTACAGATTGCGGAACTCTTCATCTCTGAAAAGAATTGTATCCTTTACACATAAACAGAGGCCCAGTCAGGCCCAACCCTTAACCCTGATCTGACCACCACTTCCTGGGCACTATGACCTCTATCTTTGCATGAATCCTGCTCGGGAGGCTAAATTGTTTCCTTTCTTGGAGGCAGCAGGCATTTACTGTATATCCCAGAGGTTTTGTGTTCAAATATAATCACTGCTTTGTCCCAGAATGCTCGAGGTTTTGAATGGGGCTCACCCCTGTGTCTTCCTCATAAGAGGATTTGTAAGTGCTTATCTTACCATAGCACGGCGTGAGAAAACGAATTAACCTGTATTCTGCAGAGGCTGTGTGTGTCTACCCCTCCAGCGTTATCCGCTATAGGCCAGGGCTGTATGGGGCTCAGATAAGAGGGTGTAGTGTTGCAGGATATATAACCTTTTACCAAGGTACTCCTCTCTGTTACAGAGACTCTGAACCACTTTACACGCCAGCTGAAGTTATCTGCCTCAGCAAGACCACACTCTTTACAACATCTCCCAAAATAGTTAATTTACTGGACTCACTTCATCAAGACATTCAGCCTGTCCTTAGAAGCCATCTACTTAAGAGGTCCATCAGTCATCGTGACAGTTTTAAGTCGTTGGACATGAAACAGACACGTGGCATCATGAATAATTATGGCAGAATGGTGTCACGTTAAAGGCCCACGACCCAGTGCAATAGGATTTTTCTAATATTTTCAACAGGTTTCTTTCCCAATATTGGAATAATACTGTAAATGAAAATCATGAAAATGCCCTTCGAGGGTTGGGGCTGTTTGAAATGTCAGCCTATGTTGTTAGGATTGGGTTTTGGTCAGCCCGGTGACATCCCCATGTGGTATATGTCAGCGATTGCTATTATAAACCAAGCTATTATAAACCAAGTACACCCGTGGTATATGTTCTCTGATTAACCTGGTGGTTTGAATCCTGAATGCTGATTCGCTGATAGCAGTGGTATATGAGAGCAAGGGATGACATCACTTTTTACTGCTTAAATGACACTGGTGGCTGTTTCTAAACGCAAAAAGTCATCTCAGAGGTTGGTAAAATACTGCCAGTATACCACGACTGAACATGGTGTCCAGGCACTACGCAATGCATCCAGTCTAAGAACGGCTTTCTATAGGCCATATTACAAGCCTCGTGCCTTACTGGTACACTATCTATACCATGGCTAATAGACAACCTCTCTTTTTAAGAGAATTAAAAACCTTTTGCCGGTAACATCAGTTACTTTTACATGACGTATTAGTCGTTTGGCAGCTGATCTCACCTAGACCAACTTTAGTTACTTCATTTATCTTCACCTTGTTATAATTTGTTCTCAATAAAAGTGTCAGCAAAGTAAGTGCTGGAGAAAGAAAAGTTAGGCTGGGCAAGTCTTATTTAAGATACTTTCTGAACAGGTTTGGTAGATAGGGTCTTAGATGGTTTGTGAAAATGTTCTCCTGTCCTATCATCAAGACAGAGGACTGTCAGTTGAGGACAATGATGACCAGCTGTTACAGTGTGTATATCATGTATAGGTTACCATCAGTTTCCCTCTCCTCACTGCCCACACAAAGACTGCACAGCCATTAACACTCATTTGGAACAGGAGAATTGGCCTGAGCAATGGGATACATGATAGTCTCTGAAGACAGGTTAATTGTATGTCTGTGTGGCTGGGATCTCCATTTGAATAGGCTTTTACTGTAAATGGCTTGTGAATTGTGTTTGGCCAGGATCACTGGTGAATGGATATATATTACTGACTCTGATAGAAACCCAGATTCTCCATCCCAGATTCACATCATCAAATGCCATACAAATATTTGACAGTTACTGGAATCAGTTTATTGTTATGTAGTTGGGCATTTGATACTGTAATTGGTAGAAGAGAATGAGTCCAAGGAGGGAGTGTACTTAAAGAAATAATTTCAATATACTACATTGTTCATATACTGACAAGAATACATACTCTGCTTCAGTTGCCTTGGCATTGTCTCTAAATACTGTCACCATAGAATGTCTGCCACAAATCCAGAGACCTGTATCAGCATGTTTCAGGCATCAAATCCAAACGATTCAAAAATATTTTAAATGTATTGTGAGGCTCAACAAAGGCCTAAAGAGATTATTTTGGTATGACAATCATAGAATTATAATATCTCTAAGCATTTCAAAACAATGATGGGAAACAACCACAACATGATTTTGTGTCAAACCTTGTTGATAGACCGCTTACATATGCGTTCTTTTGTTGTTTTGGTAAAATATCTCTTTATATACCGGCAGACCGTAATCAAACCCATGATAACGAAGTACTTATATACTTTTATATTTGTATTTCCAACCCAAATCCCTCTTTACTAGCATTGTTCATTGAAATGGATTAATGAAAAGTGCCTTCAATCGGTCAATGCATTTTGCCTCTCAAATTGAAGCAATCAACTTCCCAATTTGAGTAAAATCTGTCTCAGCATGATTTTCTCTGACAGTTTGATGTTTGTATAGAGCTCATACAAATAAAGCCCTTAGGTTGTCTGCACTGCTGTCACGTTCTTATTATCATAATGGTTCAGAATTCCCTTCTGTTAGCATGCCTCGGTGTGGGGGATGGTAGCGACTTCCTGTTGGTTTCACAGTGACCGTCATACTCCTCTGAATCTGACAGTGTCATTTTTGCATTGTATTGAAAGGGTCTTAAAGATATTACAACCTTCAAAACATGTTTATTTAATAAAAAAATACTTTATGAACAAGTAAAAACAATCTGATGGAAGAGAGTTCTGGCAGAAGGTGATTAGCCTACTGATATTAGAACCACTCTCTGGATTAAAGGCATTTCTAGAGGCAAATGACAGTACCTACCCAAGAAAAAATATATACTATTTTCATTTTTAATACTAGTGTACAAATTATATTTTTTTGTCTAATAAGCTATCTTTTGATGATTTTGAAACAATTCTGAATGTCGGTTGGGTACAGATAACAAATTCATGGAAAATATGTCTGAGTAAAACATTTTTGATGCACATGACTTCATATGAACTGAGCGTGCTGACTGTATGGAAATGGAGGAACAAGACACAGATACTTCTGAGCATCATTTCAAAGGTCATCCCAACCTTAAACAGCTCCACATCAAGTCTGGTCCACTTGCTCCAAACAGAATCCTTCGCCTTTGGATGGGCTTGATGGGCCTTGTTAGAATATGGTTCCTTCAGCCATTCAGGGAAGAGGACATAAAATCTGCTCAGTTTGGGGTCCTCCCAGGCTATAAATACCACAGACCAGCAGTTGTACTGAAGTGCTTTGACCTGTGTAGTAATCATCTTTCGCAGATGGTGTTCATCATACTCACCTCACTACTGGCAGGCAGCATGGTGTTGTTGAGGAGAAGGACATACTGGGCCTGATGTGTCAAATCATATTGATTAGATAAAAAATAATTTTTCAGGGTGCTTTTGTAACTTTTCTTTAGTTATGTTGTTTTTAATGTTGTAATAAGTACTGAGATTATCAAGTGAGTGTAGTTTCATGCCAGGATAGATGGCGTGGTTATATCGTTTTTCTTGTTTATCTCATAACCCATTGTTGAATAGGACCTAGACACATTTCAGAATATGCAAGATGGTTACAATAGAAGAATGATCAAGACTGTAAATGCCACATTTTCAACCAGTTTTGGAGAACAATGCATACAAATACTTTTTCAGGTCTTGGCATTAGGTGCTCCTCTGAGGTTTTTCACTGCCTTCCTATGATCGTACATACAATACTAATAATAACCAAATCACTCCATTGTATTAGCAATCCTCATATATATTGACCAATCCCCATACGAAAGGAGCCACACATCCAAACAGGTGTAGGCAGGGGTGTGGGGTGGGACCAGGTCACAGAAATTAGTGAGTAACCTGAAGATTGAATAGTATGAAATCCAATATTGTGATTGGATCAATTTCCATCAGCTGGTATGACAATGACCAATGACCACACAAGTTTTCTGTCTGCACTGACTATGCTAATTAAATCATAAATAATGCATGACACTGTTTCCTATTAATGACTGTTAGCCTAACTTTAATAGACTTCTACCATTTTGATATTTAGCAGATTAACAAATGTCCTCAAACTGGATTGGTTAGAGTGATGCAGTCAGATTTGTTAGACATCATTAGTGTGTCCAGATGCTGTTGATTTCACATTCAGGTCAAATCATTGGCTTGTTTTGGAGTATTTTCTTTAGCATATTTTTACGGTATGCAATACTTACTTTTTAAAGTTTTTATTCATACCTAAACTCTGCAGTGAGTAGGTCAAACACACACACAACAATACATGAATAGAACCAAGCAAAGCCTCATGTCAAGTATGACAGAGAGCTCTAAAGTAGTTAATATATGCAGGGCTTTGTCTGTGTTTCTTTTATCCACATTTTCCTTGCAAAGGAATGCTCTTTAAACATACCTGTCTTATATAAATGGTGTTGACGTAATAATGAATGTAATTTATGTCAGTTTGAAGAATACCTTTGACAGAGTGAACAAAGTCTATTTTTAGAGACAGGACATATTTTTAGTGTCTTTTTATGGAATTAGAAACAAGGGATGCTAAATATCTTTGTTACATCCAAACTGAGAAACAAGAGACTATTAAAATGAAATTGCAGATTCTTACAGTACAGGCCTATAATTTTCAGCTTGCTGTCTTTTAGAATGTTGGCGAGCTCCTTCTTGCTGAGGTCATATTCAGGAGGAAACAACACATTGCAGTTGTGCTTGGCAACAACACTGTTTTGGACTGCAACAACTTAATCTCTGTGACAACTGAGCCTGATCCTTTACCTACAGTGTATAAACAGACGGTAAAGCCTTGCAGTTCATTCAGGCTGAGAAGATGTTCTACGAAGTTGCCCTGATTGAGCTCACTGCTGTTCATCACAGCACAGGCAAGTACATCTGCTTTAAAATTGGGGCATTATTTGAATACTTGAATTCCAACTATGCGACCTGGGGTGACCATGGGGGCGCAATTGGTCAGAGCTGTATATATATACAGCTTTGGAAAAAATGAAGAGACGACTGCAAATTGAACCCTTCTATTCCTCACTCAAAACCTTTCTCAACTTTTTGGAAAGGAAAGAAAAAGGTGCAGTGGTCTCCGAATATTTTCTGGAGCTGTATATACATACATATCCAAATACTAATTAAGATTTTGAATTTAGATTCAGCACTACTGTATAGAGAAGCAGATGCCATCCAGAGAGCCTGGCTTACATTTTTACAAGCCAACACTGAAAATGTGATTAATTCAACCTCAGTCCATCTTTATTTGGTGTTAACTTGGTGCAGCTCTGAGAATGCATTTACAACAGGGGCCAGTCATCTATCACCTGCTTCCTGTACTCTAAAGACATCTGCCTTCCTCTCTTAGAGTCTCCCTGTCTGCCTTCGTCTCTTAGTCTCTCCCTGTCTGCCCTCCTCTCATAGTCTCTCCTTGTCTGCCCTCCTCTCTTAAAGTCTACCTGTCTGCCTTCCCCTCTTAGTCTCTCTTTCTGTCTGCCTTTCTCTCTTCGTCTCTCCTTGTCTGCCCTCCTCTCTTAGTCTCTGCTTTTCTGCCTTCCTCTCTTAGTCTCTCTTTCTGTCTGCCTTTCTCTTTAAGTCTCTCCCTGTCTGCCCTCCTCTCTTAGTGTCTCCCTGCCTGCTTTCCTCTGTCTCAGTTTGTCTTCCTTTCTATCTGCCTTGGTCTGTTTGTGTCTGTCGCTCTTGTCTGCTTCTATCTGTTTTTGTTTGAATGCCTGTCTCTATCTGCCTTTCTGCATGTCTGTCTCTTTCCATCTACCTTCTCTGCTAGTTTCTTTTCCTCTCTTTCTTTCTGTCTGCCTGTCTGTCTGTCTCCTTATGTCTGCCTTCCTCTCTGTCTGTTGAGAGGCTGCTGACACAGCAGCTCAGTGTTGCGTGGGCAGAAGGTAGCATGAGTTACAGAGGGATGGACAGGGAAGATAAATGGCCATGCAAGGCATCATCTCTTAGCTGTTAGGTTCCATGTAGTGCAGCGCACTCTGATTCAGCATAGTGCCCGTTCGGCTCTCTCCTGGTGCTGCCATCATCAGAGCTCTTTACCAGACTTCAAACTGCCATACAGTGGGGCAAAAAAGTATTTAGTCAGCCACCAATTGTGCAAGTTCTTCCTACCTAAAAAGATGAGAGAGGCCTGTAATTTTCATCATAGGCACACTTCAACTATGAGAGACGAAATGAGGGGAAATAAATCCAGAAAATCACATTGTAGGATTTTTTATGAATTTATTGGTAAATTATGGTGGAAAATAAGTATTTGGTCAATAACAGAGGTTCATCTCAATATTTTATTATATACCCTCTGTTGGCAATGACAGAGGTCAAACGTTTTCTGGAACTCTTCACACGGTTTTCACACACTGCTGCTGGTATTTTGGCCCATTCCTCCATGCAGATCTCCTCTAGAGTAGTGATGTTTTGGGGCCGTCTCTGGGCAGCACGGACTTTCAACTCCCTCCAAAGATTTTTATGGGGTTGAGATCTGTTGACTGGCTAGGCCACTCCAGGACCTTGAAATGCTTTTTACGAAGCCACTCCTTCGTTGCCCGGGCGGTGTGTTTGTGATCATTATCATGCTGAAAGACCAAGCCACGTTTCATTTTCAATGCCCTTGCTGATGGAAGGAGGTTTTCACTCAAAATCTAACGATACATAGCACGATTGATTCTTTCCTTTAAATGGATCAGTCGTCCTGGTCCCTATGCAGAAAAACAGCCCCAAAGCATGATGTTTCCACCCCCATGCTTCACAGTAGGTATGGTGTTCTTTGGATGCAACTCAGCATTCTATCTCCTCTAAACACGACGAGTTGAGTTTTTACCAAAAAGTTATATTTTGGTTTCATCTGACCATACGACATTCTCCCAATCCTCTTCTGGATCATGCAAATGCTCTCTAACAAACCTCAGACGGGCCTGGACATGTACTGGCTTAAGCAGGGGGACACATCTGGCACTGCAGGATTTGAGTCCCTGGCGGCATAGTTTGTTACTGATGGTAGCTTTTGTTACTTCACTAGGTACCCCCGTTTGGTTCTGGGATTTTTGCTCACCGTTCTTGTGATCATTTTGACCCCACGGGGTGAGATCTTGCGTGGCGCCCCGGATAGAGGGAGATTATCAGTGGTCTTGTATGTCTTCCATTTTCTTATAATTTATCCCACAGCTGATTTCTTCACACCAAGCTGCTTACCTATCGCAGATTCAGTCTTCCCAGCCTGGTGCAGGTCTACAATTTTGTTTCTGGTGTCCTTTGACAGCTCTTTGGTCTTGGCCATAGTGGAGTTTGGAGTGTGACTGTTTGAGGTTGTGGACAGGTGTCTTTTATACTGATAACAAGTTCAAACAGGTGCCATTAATACAGGTAACAAGTGGAGGACAGAGGAGCCTTTTAAAGAAGAAGTTACAGGTCTGTGAGAGCCAGAAATCTTGCTTGTTTGTAGGTTACCAAATACTTATTTTACCGAGGAATTTCCCAATAAATTCATAAAAAATCCTACAATGTGATTCTCTGGATTTTCTTTCTCATTTTGTCTCTCATAGTTGAAGTGTCCCTATGATGAAAATTACAGGCCCCTCTCATCTTTTTAAGTGGGAGAACTTGCACAATTGGTGGCTGACTAAATACTTTTTTGCCCCACTGTATGTTTCCACATTCTCTCATTCTCTGTCAGTGATATTGGGCATTTACTAATTCCATGTTTTTTTCCAGCATCTTGTTTAAAGTGTTTTTTATCCCCTGCTGATTTTGTAAATATGTCCACTGAAAAAGAAATGATCAGTCTATCATTTTAATGGTAGGTTTATTTGAACAGTGAAAGACAGAATAACAAAACAATTACAACAATGTTATGAATTGATTTGCATTTTAATAAGGGAAATACATATTTAACCCCTCTGCAAAGCATGACTTGCAAAATGGGGGCAAAATCCTTGATGGCAATCACAGAGGTCTGACATTTCTTGTAGTTGGCCACCAGGTTTGCACACATCTCGGGAGGGATTTTTCCCACTCCTCTTTGCAGATTTTCTCCAAGTCATTATTAAGGTTCGAGGCTGATGTTTGGCAACTCGAACCTTCAGTTCCTTCCACAGATTTTCTATTGGAATAATGTCTGGAGACTGGCTCGGCCACTCCCGGACATTAATGTGCTTCTTCTTGAGCCACTCCTTTGCTGCCTTGGCCGTGTGTTTTGGGTCATTGCCATGCAGGAATTCTCAAGATCATTGCAACTTCACAAGGTGAGATCTTGCATGGAGTCCCAGACCAAGGGAAATTGACAGTAATTTTGTGTTTCTTCCATTTGCGAATAATCACACCAACTGTTGTCACGTTCTCACCAAGCTGCTTGGCGATGGTCTTGTAGCCCATTCCAGCCTTGTGTAGGTCTACAATGTTGTCTTTGACATCCTTGAACACCTCTTTGGTCTTGGCCATGGTGGAGAATATGGAATCAGATTGATTGATTGCGTCTGTGGACAGGTCTTTTATACAGATAACAAGATGAGATTAGGAGCACTCCCTTTAAGAGTGTGTTTCTAATCTCAGCTCATTAAATGTAGAAAAGACACCTGGGAGCCAGAAATCTTTCTGATTGAGAGAGGATCAAATACTAATTTCCCTCAATAAAATGCAAATCAATTTATAACATTTTTGACATGCGTTTTTCTTGATTTTGTGTTGTTATTCTGTCTCTCACTCTTCAAATAAACCTCACATTAAAATGATAGACTGATCATTTCTTTGTCAGATGGCAAACGTCAGCAGGGGTCCAAATATTTTTTGTACATATATTGCCATGGCTTAGCCACTTGAATCTTCTGTTTACCTCACCAGCATTATGCTGGAAAAGCTATTATGTATGCTAATCTCCACTCCCACCACGGTCAGTTCAGGTGTTTGTGACTGTGTAAGCCCGTGGGCGTGGTGAGTGTTCTGTTTGTCTCCCAGCCTTTATCTGTTCTCTCTGTCTGCCACCTCCGCACTATCCTGTTGGCTCCACTCTACTGTTTAGACTCCTGTCTCATCTCCACACTGGCAGTCCTGCCAGAGGCCACGACTGTTTACTTGCTGCATGTAGACAGAGGGAGTTAAGGAGCGAGAGAGAGGCTAGTGAGCGAGAGTCAGAGGGATTTAGGCAGACATTAGCGGGCAGCCGACTCCGCGTGATTACATGCCCTGTGTGTGTGTGTGTGTAATAGGCCCCCGGGACGACACTATGCTGGGTTCGGCGGAGACAGGATGGGTGTCTGCTGAAGGGCTATCGGATCAGGCCACACAAGCTCAGCATTTCGAGCGGCTGGCTCAGCTCTGCATTATGAGTAAAAGGTATGTAGAGCTGTCTCAACTTAGTGTTGCAGAACCGAATGAAATCACTGGCTCATTATGTGTTCTGTGCGTAATGGCGTTCTTGACCCAGTGGACAAGTATAACACGATGATCCTTGTTAAAAGAAATGTCTTCACTGCACCTGTTCTGTTGACCTTTCAGCACTGTGTTTCAAGTAAGGGTTGGATGGAAGAGCTAAGATAATGATTCTCTTGAAATTCCCAGCATGAACAAAATATTTGTGTTAGCTTTTCAAGGCTCTAAAGGTTTTTGTTATATTTACTAGATGCATATTAATATTCAACCCTGCTTTGCTTCTTTTAAAAGGCTGTCAACTCTTTTGTGATATAAGGTGAATGAATGTGATATTATTGTCAGGGCAGTGATAGTAACACCCTGTTTGCTAACTGCGGTTCAAATTTGAAGCATCTGATGAAACTGTCTCCAAAATGAGTTTCTCTACTTATTTCTAACAGAAATTTAAAGTATTGAAACTATAGGCGCTCTTGCACTGAGGGTTGATGACACTTGGTTCCACATTGTCCCTCCTCCTGAATGTTAGGGAAATACATTTCTTGTGCTCTGAACTCAATTGATGAGGATGAAAATGTCCCTCACTCAGGAAGCCAGGGTAGGAGGAAGTGTTTTCATCCATTGCCTGTTAAAGAAGGACTCCAGGTTCACATATAATTTCAGTCGGTAGTCACAGTCCTTGTTTTCTGTGTCCTACATCATCCAATTGTCTACAGCATCACCCATTTGGTTTACTGTGTGTTTGGCCATAAAACATCATTTTTGCTAATATATTTAAAAATCTTATTGGTGCAATTCCTGTGAAATGTAACAAATTCAATTTGCAACCTATCATACAAATTTTGTGCACTTGAGTTCTTGGATCTCTAAGGTGCAGAAAAAGGACAGTATTCCTAATGGGAGTTCCAAGTGTTACAAGAACACCTGGATCCAATGTCGTTGATGCTGGTGTACTTTATCAGGCTACAGAGATAGAAGCGTTTAGTCTGATTGGTGGTCATGGCTAGAAGAGATGAACCCGCTCACTCTGGAGTCAGACTTCCCACCCTCATTAACAACAGCTGAGTGCTTTTATTGAAATTTCTTAAAGTTGTTTTTATATTAATGGGTGAACAACAAAACACTTGGGAAACACATTTATCATAGTGAAAGGCCAATTAGCTAAATTTTGTGGGATGCAAAACAATATGAAGGACTATGGTGAAGTGAGTTGCATCCCACCGGGCCTGAAAAATGTATTTGAAGCAGCAGTATAACAAATGTGCTCTCTGTAGCAGACATGGACAAAATGTTCCCTTTCAAGACATTTTCCAAGCAAGATAGCAGCTTACACAAGAAATTACTGAATGTCTCTGAATACTACCTAGTCCCAACTCCAGCTGACACTTTAAACAACCGCAGAAGTCACATTGACATTAGCTGAATCTTTTAGCCATGACCCTGACAGTCTTGAGAGATGAGAAGGTTGAAGAAGTGCCCAGGTAGAGCTGTGTGATAGTTGAACAAGGTAAGGAAGCTGGTTAATCTTGAATGAGATTGAAGAGATTCTTTATGGCTGTGCCCAGGGTCTTGGGTTTCTGGGCAAACAAGGACAAGCGCTAGTAGGATTTCTGCTGTTTTCTCTCTTATTCTTGTAGCGTACTTTTAGTTCAGGGGTTTTAGCCATAGCGTTTAGAGTGTATTCATAAACATGCAATGTAGAGAATGGGCCATATACTGTAGGCTCACCTATTAGAGTGTTTCCCATCTAAGGAACTGGTTTCGAACACAATCTTTTATTTACAGGGTTTTAGAAGGCTGTCGAGGCTATTCAACTGTCATAGTTCTACTAGGCTACAGCACTGTAGCACAGAGTTTGGGGCAGTTTGGAATTGGCTAAATTCCATTTTACCCTGGACAATGATAGACTAACGAGGACTTCAAAGGGATAGTTAAATAGCAATTGTAATATTCATAAACTTTACTGGCTGTAGTGATCAGTGCTCAGTCAACGCCAGCTCCTGTATTGTCTCCTGGACAGGAAGTTATCTTGCATCCTGAATCTTTCAACGCAGTGGCAGAAAGTGTTTAGGCCATTGAAGGGCTTCACTGTACTTTGGCGATCGGATGTCCTTATTAAAGGAATTTCTTAAACAGTGCAAACGGACACCTGGCCATTACTAATTGAAGGGAAGCGTGGTTTTGGAACAGTGATGGTGACATCTGTCAAACTAAACAGGGGCAGACATGGGGGTGATGATTGACTGTGTTGTGTTAGCCAGAAGCAGATATAGACAGAAACCATTCACAGCTTGTATTGTCCCTTTCTGAACAACTCTTAAAGGATTCCATTCCAAACACAGGCTCTGAATATAATTACAACTACACCAGCTATTAAATTGCATACAACTGGAATCACATTTGGAATTATTTAATTACATGAAATATTTTCTGAAAGTATATAATTCTACTCATGTGTAGGTTACATTAAATGTCTTTTTTAATGTAATATTTATTCAATTTTCCATTATCAATGTGACTTACTAATGTAATTATTTGAAAATGACCATGCTGCTATATTCTCCCACCTTTACAGTAAAATTGCACTAACTGTTTAGCCTACTGTAGCCATGTCCAGTATAGACTACAAGCTGAACAACCAACCGATGGTGACATTTCTGTAAAATAACATGAGCTTGCATTTGTACTTTGTATGTGTAGCTCATGTAATAATATATTATATAATTATTATTATTATTGGAAATTGGCCTTATAACCTGCTTCAGTAGTAAAGCCCTGACTATCACTGGATTGCATTTACATTTCCTTATCCAGAGCTACATACTGTAGTGAGTGCATGTTATGGTGGAGTATGAAAGTAATTGGTAAGGGTAACAGAGAAAACAACACAACTATCTCAAGAACAGTTATATAGCGTAATATTTTTACTGGCTTGTTTTACCTAGGGATTTTACCTACCATATAGGTTTACACCTTTCAAAACCCACTGCTCACGGCTGTTAAAATGACACAGTCTGCACTTTAAGCCTAGACAATTTTTACTCACTTGTAAACGTCTCCTAATAAACATTTATTATTAATTGTGTCAGCATTATCCGGTAGTCTGATTAGGCAATTCTATTTCTGATAGATTGTTTTAGTCTTTTAAACTACTGCAGAAACAGGCACTTAAACCAAACACTATTAATCTGCTTACAATCAGTTTCCGCTGGTAAGAGAATATTAATTATATTTTCTAGATTCTGTCCTTACATGTTGTCTACCACCAGCAGCACCTTTACAAGAAAACTCTTAAGTGTGTAAATGGTCTTAGTGATATTGATTCTGATTATTTGTTGACTCGTTATTAGTTATTGTGCTTGGTTTGGAGAGAGGTCCTGGTGAATATTAAGTGGCCTGAATCAGCAGAGCTCTCAGCTCTGTTATGTAAGTGGTGAGCTTGTGATTTGTCTTCTTATCCATGCCGTTGTTGAGGTTCAGACTTGGACATATATTCATCTGCATGGCCAGTGTAGTTACAGTTGATTTCTCTTCTTCTGAAATGGTCAATGTAATCTTTCACTTTCAACTTTGCTATTCTACAAAAGCAGTTAGGATCAATACAAATAAAGAAGACGGCCTGTTCCAGTGAACTTTGTTGTTAGCCAACGTACCAGAAGTGGATAGCTGAAGAAGGGTGCACAGTAAACCAAGCTGGAGTCAGGATGAGGGCAGTCCCCTTGTAGCTGGCTGGCGGTGGATGTTTCCACTGGCCCTCTAAGGCTGGCCCGCTGGCCCAGAGCCCTGTCAACTCAGTCTTCCTGCTCTAAATCAAATCACAGCATAGCCTAGGCATATTTGGATTTGTCATGCCGCTCTGCTCCTAGTGCTGACATCGATCCGCAAGCGTAACAATGTAGCATGCCCGACTAAGCTTGATTATGATCAGCCATCGTGGTCCTCCCTGAAAGGACTTCAATTACATGTGGGCTTATATTTACCAAGGGTGCCAAACCAGATAGATTTCAGCCTGGATTCCAGTCCTGATTAATTCATTGGCGCTACATTTACTGCTTTTTCTGATAATTATTTAATCAAATATGAGCATAACATGTCAGGAATTAAAACAGGAAGGACTGAACTATAGATAAAGAAATAATGCAATCAGTTTTGCTTACCTCTGTTTCTGGCCCTTTCAGACCTCATCTTGCTTTAGAATACAGCGGGAAAGCCACTAAGATCCATCAACGGGCATTTGGCAACGACCACCCTATCACAACCAGGAGCCTGGAGCTGCTGGCCAATGTCTACGCAGAGATTGGCAAGACAGAATACTCAGGTAACACTCATTTGAAGAAAACATACATTAAGCCGTTGTTGTGATGAAATAGGACTGGATGAATAATTATTGTAGGTTACCAAGGCAGGTTGTGCCGGGACTTTCCTCATAGTTTGACAGGTGAACATAAGCTGTAGACAGTTATCTTTGACAGCTTGTGGTTAAACTGGACCCTGAGAGGAGCTTTAATATCGACCTTGACTCAAAGCACTCTCTTTCTCCGGAAATATGCTCCAAATCAATTTCTTTCACTTGTTTACTATTCTAGGTAAAATAAATAAGTGAATAATTACAACTGACGAATGAAGTTAGTCTTTTCAATAAAGACCTAGTCACCGACAGGGTACATTTTTCATGCACATGCTTCTGTTTGCTTTCTCGGTAAACTAAACTGTTTTTGTGCACAGGCGTCTTCATTTTCTGTGACCTAAAGTGTAAACTATCATAACACAAAGCCAGTGTGGTGCATTTACGATTCGGAAATGTCAACACTCCCAATTAACTGGGACTGTGTACATATTGTTTTTCCAGGGTGTTTTTCACAGACCTTTTTGATTTTGTACTTCACCTGTAAAGTAGCTGCACAGTAGTTGTCTGTGTGGTAAGTTGATTCTATCAGTAGTAGGAGACTGACATGTCTTCACGGTTAACTGCTTAGACTCCCTCGGCCAGTGTATGTCAGCTCTGTCAAAGAGGTTTGCTGCTTCTGAGACCTTCAGAGACACACTCAACAACAGTCTTCCACATTCCCACACTCACTCCCATTCCCATCGGGACAGACGCTCTGAGATCCGGCACAGGAAAGAGGCCCACCCACAGGAGGACACTCAAAACCCCAAGGTGACGATATTTTAAAGTCTAATTTTTGTTCTCAATGACTGAAATATCTTCAATACTGATGTTCAATGTATCCTCATTTCTATGTATTCCTCACCCTCTCCGCAGGTCACCAGTGGTAAAATCCCAATGTCCATATTAAAGAGGTCGAGCTTGGGATCAGATTCAGAGCTCACCCACAGAAGGAAAAGCGAGCGGCGGGTCCGGTTCAGAGAGCCTGAGACCACTGTGCATGGTGAGACACTGCAGCGTTAGGGACCTAATGCCAAATCAGGCCATGATGACTGGTGGTCCAGTATAATACTGGATTTTATAATGAGATTATCAGAATTGATACGTTAATACTAGCAAACATAAGCAACATTTTCAAGATTAAAGGTATACTGGAAAGCTGTCAGTCAACCAGGGTGGCTATTGAAATATAAACTGGCTAGCATTCATATTATCCTTTAAAATAATATAGAGTCAAATTACTCCAATTATTTTATTACTTTGTAAGGCAATCTATGCAAAAAAAACAAATATACTAAATATTCTGATCATAAAATACTCCTTAAGACTATGTAATTGTTTTTGTTTTTACTTTATTTTTTATTTTAACACGTAGAATTGACTGAGAATGAATTCTCATTTGCAGCAGCTGCCTTGAAAAGTATACCTCTATTTTGGCCAGTTGTAATACTTGCAAACGGCTGAGGTGCAAGTGTCCACGCTAATAGATGGCTGAGGGAAGGGGTAAACTGGGATTGAACCTTTGTGTTTCCCAGAATCACTCAAACATTTCAACACTATCAATGGTCTTGCACCAATTATTTGTGGAGAAATTACAATGTGATGCATGTCCAGTGTGGCCCCATATACTGTAGTCAGTTAGTGTCCAAATTGGATACAGGCATAATGGGCACATTCGGCATTCAGTAAAGTGTATCGTATTGCCAAAACAAATATTCACTGTTAGCTGTGTGTGAAATTTTGTGGCGCTATCACAAATTTCCATAGTCACAAAATGTTGTCAGAATTAAGGTATATTACTTGACAGTCAAACCTATTGCTTATATTATCTACGCGGTGCATTCATTTTCATATTGTTTGGAAGAACTTCAAACAATATTCTTCAACCCGAAAATCCAAAATGCAGCCATTGTGTTACTGACTAACAAGCTTCCCAGATTATTTCCAATCTTAAAATGCTCCATAGGTTATAGTATTATTAGCTTAAAATATTATAATAAAAATAATCCTCTGTATATTTGGTTCCCATCTGCTGGACTATAGATCTTTCTTTGCTTGAGAAGTGGCCATTCAGTGCATGTAAAGAGCTGAGAAGAGATGAGGCATGCATATCGGATCATAGCTGAATGGGAGTGCTGCCCTCTGGTGCATTGTCGCCTCTACTGAATCACTCTGAATCCTTTACTGCAATGGAAGGCCCTGACCCGCAAAGACAAGAAATACATTTATCATTGGACTGACTCAGCTTTTTACGGAGACCTTTAGGTGTCATGGTAAAAAACTAAAAGTCAGGCTCATACGTTCTTGTATAATGGTGGACATACAGTGGATATAAAAAGTCTACACACCCCTGGTTAAATGCCAGGTGTTTGTGGTGTAAAAAAATTAGACAAAGATAAATCATTTCAGAACTTTTTCTACCTTTAATGTGATCTATGACGTGAACAATTCAATTGAAAACTTTGAGGGGGAAAATATTTTTTTTTAACTCACAATAACCTGGTGGCATATGTGCGCAATCCCTTAAACTACTACTTTGTTGAAGCACCTTTTGATTTTATTACAGTCGTTTTAGGTAGAGGTCTATTAGCATGGCACATCTTGACATGGCAATATTTGCCCACTCTTCTTTGCAAAAGCGCTCCAAATCTTTCAGATTGCAAGAACATCTCCTGTGCACAGCCCTCTTCAGATAACCCCACAGATGTTCAATTGGATTCAGGTCTGGGCTCTGGCTGGGCAATTCCAAAACTTGAATCTCCTTCTGGTGAAGCCATGCTTTTGTAGATTTGGATGTGTGCTTTTGGTCGTTTTCATGCTGAAAGATGAACTTCCTCTTCATCTTTAGCTTTCTAACAGACGCCTGAAGGTTTTGTGCCAAAATTGCCTGGTAATTAGAACTGTTCATAATTCCCTCCACCCTGACTAAGGCCACGGTTCCAGATGAAGAAAAACAGACCCAAAGCATGATGCTGCTACCACCATGCTTCCCTGAGGGTATGGTGTTCTTTGGGTGATGTGCAGTGTTGTTTTGCACCAAACAAACCTTTTGGATCTATGGCCAAAAAGTTCAACCTTGGTTTCATCCGACCATAATACATTTTCCCATGTGCTTTTGGGAGAATTAATGTTTGTTTTTGCAATCTTCAACTGGGCTTGGATATATTTCTTTGTAAGAAAAGGCTTCTGTCTTGCCACCCTAACCCCATAGCCCATTCATATGAAGAATATGGGAGCCAGTACTTGCCATAAATTCATGCAGCTCCTTTAATTTTGCTGTAGGCCTCTTGGAAGCCTCCCTGACCAGTGTTCTTCTAATCGTTTCATCAATTATTTAGGGAGGTCCGGTTCTTGGTAATGTCTCTGTTGTGCCTTATTTTCTACACTTGATGATGACTGTCTTAACTGTGTTCCATGGTAAATCTAATGCTTTGGAAATTATTTTGTACCCTTCTCCTGACTGATATCTTTCAACAATGAGATCTCCCTGATGCTTTGGAAGCTCTCTGCGGACCATGGCTTTTGCTCTTGGATGAACTAAGAAAATGTCAGGAAAATCCTACAGCTGAACTTTATTTGTGATTACTCGGAGTCACTTTAAATTATGGCAGGTGTGTAATGACCTCTATTTAAGTTTGAATGTGATTGGTTAATTCCACATCCCCAGTAATAAGAACCTGGTTATGCAACCTGGTTATTGTAGGGTTTTTATTTTTCATTTTTCCCCCTGGAAGATTTCAGGTTGTTTTTCAATTGAATTGTTCACATTATAGGTCACATTAAAAGTGGATAAAGTTAAGACATGATTTATGATTGTCTAATTATTTTAGATCACAATAACGTGGCATTGTAACAGGGGTATGTAGACTTTTTATATCCACTGTACAGTGCAACGGGTGTTACAATCTAGGGCTCGACAATAACGATGGCCCCTAGCAAGAACTGCCTCGATCGGGAGAATTAGAGACTGTAAAATAATAATCGTATTATAAACCCAACATCCTCAAGGTGTTTCGTAATCTGTCACACGCACAAATCTACCTTGCTGCTCCTTTCATGTGCTGTTCCTGTTGACCAGTCAAGATTTGAGCAGTGATGTAACACGTGGCTGTCTAGTATTGTTTTATAATAAAGCATTTAAAAACTCTGGCAAGTCACCCAATTTAAGAAGGTAGAGTTGTATACGAGCTCAAACGAAAGCGAAAAATTTTGCGTAAAAAAGAATTTTCCTACTTCGACGTCAATAGAACTAGGAGGAACGGTCGTCTGTCCGAAGTTCCCGGCTAGAACCTACAAATGTTTTTTACAAAGGCACTGACAAACATTACCCGACCAGCCATGCCCATAGCAAACGGCACCTGGTCAGGATGACAACCAAGCGGGTGGCTGACAATCCACCTTCGGGGCCCTTGGTTGTATCAGGAATTTAAATGCAGATGCCCATTGGGTGATGGCACGACATAACAACCGCAAACCTAGTAACTGACGGACCAGCTGGTCGCCTTGTTCCCTTAGTGTTTTGTTTGAAAATCAATTGCTTTTTTGACTTATCTTTTCATTCATTTTATAATTAGAAATGTAATGAAAGAAACATAACAATATGTTGTTTTATATATCCAGAATGTATTTCATTAATGATTAATCGTGTTAAATAACAAAAGCGTTTGGTTCGATGAAGTAACATTGATATATCTATACTTTTGGAACGAGGGACAGTAAAAAAAAATTTGGGCCAGTATGTTTCAAACCTTCTGGCCCCACCGGGCAATTTTGTCAATGTTGAGCCCTGCAATGTAAGTAAAGTAAACAAGCATGTTATTCTATCCACGTGGACCTAACTGAGACAGATTTGAAAAAGAAACTTTGTGTGGCATGACAACAGTTAACATAAATTAAATAATTTTGGGATCTGCATTACAATCCTTGTGCCAGTTAACTCAAGTGTGGGGTAGAATAAGACATATGTCGTTTTAATGCTTATGCAACCCTGTTTTTGCACTTACCATACATCTTGTACATTTACTGGATCTCCATCTTGCCTCTGATAAACTGCACAGTTTCTGTCAGTCAAACAGGCATTGCTTGCACATGAAACATTTTATAGTCACTGATGACCATCCTGTATTTTACCGACAAAACATGATGTATTTATATTCCAAAACTGAGGAAATTAATTAAAAAAATATAGGGAATGTTTTGAAAAAGTTGAAGAAATTGATTAAAAAGTTGACAGAATCTATTAACAAACTGAAAGAATGGCTGAATAAATTTGGGAATTGATTACTTACTAAATAATGTATCATTATAATTTTTTTACCATGAGTCCTAAGGGGCTCCATAACTTTTTTCCACTGCTATTAATAGCAACTATTCATAACAAAATATCCTGTATAAAGCCAGGCTTAGTAATAATCTGCTGACTTATAAAGCTAAATCTACAGTTTTCCCAGTTCTCTATGAAGGACTACTACTGTACCTCACCAAGGTTCTGCATCATTATGGCTTAGCTGCGAAAGAAAATGAAAAAGATACAATAAAAACTGTGATTAGATCGTAAAACATTATCCCTAGAGGGCACTGTAGTATTCAATGTACTGCTGAATATAGAAAAAGTACAAACATGTGAAAGTGATTTACACTTCATGATTAATTATGCATGTAAATGAGGTAGCATGCAATCTGTTCCACAGGAATGGCTAATAACATTTATGAAGGCAAAGCAGACATTTGTAATGTCGCTATACATAAGGTGTGTGTCTAAGATTATGGCAGCTGCTCAAATGTCTAAATGCTATGTGAAGCTGTAATTTACTTGCTTATTGTCCAACGGTTTTACAGACTTTCCATACTATGCAATCCAATATACATTTTGAAGCAGTTTTTTGGTGTTTTGTCCATGGTTGGATTAACTAAACTTATACTTAACGTAAAAATAATTACATTCACTTCGTTAAAGAAGTATACATCAGATATGTTTCAACAACAGAAAAAAGACAGACCATTCAACAAAGAGATTTAACCAAACAACCCATTCAAATGTGAAAATGAAAATGGCATTGAGCCACATCATCCCAAAGACAAGTAATTTCAGCATTAAGAGGTCGCCATGTCCCTCACACCTAAACAGACAATTTGGATGATTCTCTACGAATCCCACTTAAAAAACTTTCATCATTCAGCAGTTGGTCATGTGTCCTTCTGTCCCCAGCCTACGACACGTCACCGCCACACCCACACATGGCCTTGTTCACCTGCCTGTTCCTGCTGATCTCACTGCTGGGCGTGGCCATGTACTGCACGGAGCGCCGACGCCCACAGCGTGTGTGTGAGGAGCTGGAGGCCTCGCTGGCTGTCTACCTGGTACACATAAAACAGCTGCTGTGGGGCTGCTGGGTCTGGCTAACCAGGCAGTGACTTGGACCAACCAGAGGCAGGGAGCTGTTGCATTAATTCCTTCACAGGACACGCCCCTTGAGGTGCCCTACCTAGCCTGGTCCACTTAGCATCTCCGTCATACACAATGACTGTCTATCCATGGCGTGGAGACGTGCGTTCTAGGGCTACGCTAACACCCATATATGGAGACGTGTGTAATCCCAGAGATATGTAGCCTCTTTGCCTGTATCCTTTATGCACCTAAGTGGTGGGTGTGCTGCCATGTTTATGTGTTCAAAAGACATTCTGCACATCAGCAATGCTGAAGCTCACTGGCTATGCTCTCTTAATCGCTACAAATGTTTGCTTTTTATATACTTAACAGAATGTACTGTATGTGAGTGAATGTTTAATGAAATGCAACATTAACTGTATTTATTTGATTACAACACTGTCATTTTGTGTACGTAATAGATTACTACTGATATGAATGTGTACATATATACCATATACTAAGGACTATTACAATATTACGCTTTGTTGTTGCACATAACTGAATGTAGAAAGTGCTTTGAACTGACACAAAACACTCCTATCATCTCTAAGATACGGAGTACAGATTAAGTCAAGCACAATGAGACATTTTCTGAAAATGGGTTGCTGAAACAAATACGCAGGAATGCTTCACTTCACAGTGCCAGGTTAAACTAGCAGATTAACGAAGCCATCTTTCTTTCACAGCAAAAATACTGTAGTCTGACACATTTTTAGGTCAGATAAGTGTTTGGTTCCCAGCTAGACAAAGTCGATTAAACTTTCAGCACAATTATATGAAAACTGGGAATGTATTTCAATGTAATGAGTGCTTATGATTTTGACACAAATAATAACCTAAATGTTGTTTATTCTTCTATACTGCATACCTACATCTACTCAAATATACAATATGTTCTTTATCAGTACATTTTGAAGGGCTTTATTACATTTAAATGTTTTGCTTGCTCTGATATTCAGGTTTAATCTTAATGTCAAACAGCCCAGTGCAGTCAAAAACATGATTTCTTTGTTTTCTTGATTATATTTCCACACTAAGGTCAAGAAACACTTTGGAATTGTGAAAACTATGATAATGTCTTTTTTGTGGAAAAACAATCTGGGAATTTCTATCTGATATGGTGGGATGGGGCTTTTGGTCTACTTTGTGATGTCATCAATATGATCTGATTTTAATATCTCAGGACTCAAAGTACTGCTGGTTTTCATTCTAGTCTTCTAACCAGGACCTTATTTAGACCTTGGGCACGAGTTGAATGCAATTAACTACTTGTTCAAATTTTAAAAAATGAGTACTTTACAACTGTCCCCAGGCTCAGAGTTCATAACAACTGATTTAGATGATCCTATTAGCCAATCAAGACTGTGTATGTAAATATGTTAAAAGTTTATTTCTAAATCCCACATAATCAGACTTAAAGCCAAATGGTACCCGAGCTGAATGAGTTATAAAAAATAGACATTGTTATTAAATAAGAATGCACGTGTTTTATTAGACATGTAGTGGTGATTTAAAAATGCAATTTTAAAAACTGCACCGGGTCTTAAAAGTTTAAGATGATGTCAGATTTTATAATGTACTTCAAATAAGAATGGATGTTTATGATGCAAAGTAAAGAAATGTACAAATGTACAAACAGTTGGTCTGTGTTGTGATCCAGAAATAGAAGGACACCTTCAGTAATAACATCTTTCAAATATAGATATTCAAGTTATTTAAATGGACTAAGCTCTAAATGGCAAAGTACTTATCATATACCTCTGAAACAGTGCAATGCAACACAGTATATTGTTCTGAATGATGCATATTATTTATACAATGTAAAATGTTTCAGTGGACAACATTATGGGGAAGAGTCAGTGTTGAAACCACTGTCTGAATGGAAGGAATCCTCTGAAGGTTTGCACTGCACTCCCAAACGGCTGTCATTAGCAATACAAAATACCCAGCAAGTGAACATGGTTTGTACTGTATCTTGATTTTGGTTGGTAGCTTCATTTCACTGCTGACAATATGTATTTGGTCACTTTGAATGAAGTGCATTTTAGAAGGACATGTTTCTATCTTTTTTATTTGAATTATTTGAAATAAAACTGTCATTACATACCCAATTCACTAGTCTATTATATTGTTGTAGAGAGACAGAGTGTGTGTGTGTGTGTGTGTGTGTGTGTGTGTGTGTGTGTGTGCGTGCGTGCGTGCGTGTGTGCGTGCGCTTCAGAGAACTGACTGTAAAAGTGAACAGATCTGGCCTTGGATAATGACAGCCTATTTTAATTTAGAAATAAGGCTTCAGGGGAAGTAGTATATGGTATATATCCCATTGCTTAGGCACAACACACCATGGAGTGCCTTGATAAAGCACTTAGCAAAGGTATTTTGGTAATGAACCACAAACCTCTGAAATCCCTTATTGTTTTTATCAATGAGTTACAAATGTGATAACAATAATAACAAGTTTGGTATGTCATGCCAGTAGTGTACAGCCTCATATACCACTGCTTCTAACCAATCAGCATTTAGAATTCAAATCAGACAGTTTATAGTGATCATTTTGTACCTTGCTGTCAATGTTTCTAATAATTTGGGGAAATGTACTGGTTAGTCATGGTGTTTACAACCAGTAGGGCAAGTCTGAGCTTTTCTGATGATCAGGATGATCAGATATATTGTTTAAGATAGTCATTTGGCTTTCAGGCAATGTATCCTGAGATATACTGTATACTGGTCATTCCTATAGTTCACTGAACATACGTCTCTTACATAGTACAGTGTTCATTTGCACAAAATAATATTTGGTAATTGTAAATACTGCATAATATACAGCATAGCACACATCATATTCTAGCTGCATGCATTCAAAGAATTCACACAAAACTGAAATCCTATCATTTAAGTAATGGATTGTTAAAAAAAAGAATGCCCAACATAAAAAATGACACCCACGCTTCATACATGCACACAGTTCACACCAAAAAACAAACCAAAAGAAACAAATCTTAGAAGTCAATTCCCACCTCACGTGAGTCATCATCAGTGTGCAGCTAAACGGGGAGTCACTCAAAAAAAGAAGTCTCAATACACGTTTTATAGTACGGTATTTTCTCATTAAATGCTCATGATTCACCACGCTAATTTACAGTGCATCTTGTGCCTTGAACAGGAAGGCATGTCAGCAGCAAATCATTAACCACATTAGCAAATGGACAAGAGGATCATATGGGCTCGGCAACACAGCATCTCTTCACCTTACAGCGCTTTATGTTCAACAGCAGCGTTTTCAACAAGAAAACTAGGCGACCCACGTATATCCGAGAAGTATATCCAAACAAGGCATAACAATGCACCCTAATCACAGTTTGAATCTTCATTTGATTGTATATAGATGGACAGGGACTGGCCTATCTACGACGGCAGTTGGGATAGGTAGAGGATATGTTGGAATAATGTGCGTGTGTCCCCTCTGGAGTTTAGATCATGCCACTCTTCATCTGGCCGTTGTCAGAGCCCCGTGGGGAGGAGCGTCCCAGCAGTAGCTCCTTCTCGTGGATCAGGCTGTCCAGAAGGTCCTCCTGGCGGTAATTGTGGTACACCTTGAGGAAGGCCATGACCGCAATACCCAGCCACGTCAGCCACGCCGCCCACAAACCAAACTGTGGGTAGGAGCCGGGTTTAACGGGCATCATACATAGCCTTAACCGAGTTAAACCATGAGATAGGGAACATTTCCACACAAGACTGGTAGTCTCAAGTATTAACAAAGGGAATGGCTTTGTTACGTCCGACCCTTACCTGGGCAATGGCAAACTGGTCGTAGAAGGAGGAATTGTCCATGCCTAACTCCAGATCAGTGTCCTGCAGATCCTCACAGCTGAAATAATGCATCAAGAGACGGGAGTGAGCTCAAGGAGGACTGTTCATACATTTACTTTTGCAACAGAGCATAATCACAGGGACACGGTCTTAAAATAAATGCATATCTAAATTTTGCCACAGACAGCTGAAGAACTTGAGTGGTGACACAGTGCAAGCGGTCATCGGGCTGGGGTATGTGTCACCTGCTGGGCATGCTCCCTCCCTCTGTGATGGCATCACACCACAGGTTGAAGCCCAGACTGACTATGGTGCTGGAGAGAAACACTGTGAATACCACCAGGGTGCTGATCACCAGGTTCAGAAAGGCATTGAACAGGGAACTACAGGAAAACAGAAAGAGAGTTCATTAACAAATAGTACCGATTTGGCCAGTTTGTCCACTTTTACTCTCATTAATGTAATCCTGAGACACTGAAACCTTAATATAACCATCTTCTCAAAAAACATTACAGGCGGGTTTGTTGTATTGTGGCTATGCCATTCCTAATTTTAGATAGGCCTAACCAATCCACCCGTTTCCAAAATGAAATAACAGCAGATCATTGAAAACCTCTACATTGCATAAAGGGAAGAACCATCTCTTTCAGATAGAGTTCCAAGCATTGCGCCACAGTTGAAAAGGCTAAAACGCATTTATTCCTTCTCCCTGGCTGATTAAACATAGACTATTGATTATGGAGCAAAGCAGGACGCTAGACAAACTGTGCATAGCAATATATATATATATATATATATATATATATATATATATATATATATATATATATATATATTATATGGGGCCTAGAGCTGTAGAACAACCTCGGAAAAATCTATTATGATAAGCTAGGTAGCGATTTCGGAATTCTTTATTTATTCAAGAAACATTACTGACAATATTTCTAATAATTCGGCGTGGGAGTTGATGCGCAGGTTGATACACACTCCATTATGCGCATATTTTCCTCTCTTTAAAATAAATAATATAGAATAAACACAAGAAAATATGCAATGAATGTAGAACAGCCACAAGTCATCATAGGTAGACTCACTCGTCGTGGCCTTTGCAAAGAAAGAACAGCAGCCTCCATGCCTGCACTGCGGACAGGATGAGAGATGCTATCCCGACAAAAGTGATGAAACTGCAGGAAGACTCCGGTCCCCACTCATCAACGATGAAGCGCTGCTTCGAGACTGTAATGTTCTCATTCTGCCACATGCCACGCGTGAAAAGCAAACATTTTCCATGAAAATCCTCTGTATTTTCGGTAAGAGGCACCACGGCAATAAACCCAAATACAAACGCCAAGAAATATAGGATACATTGAGCGAAAATTAAATTATCGAGGGCCATTTTCCTATCTCTTTTCTCTCACTGCGTTAGTTGTATTTGCGACTGCGCAGTAGAGCCAATTCAGCGTGGGCGCAGCATCAGTATCATACACGCTGTAGCAGCAGTCTGTAGCCTGTGTTACAGGTAACCACCAAAATGACGAAAAACGTTCTGTAAAGTAGGGATGAATCTTACATAGAGCGCTAGTGCTTCCACAAAATGCTGGGCATTACCAAAATGCTTTACTTTGTTTTGTTCAACATGCAAGAAGCCTTTTTATCCTCAATTATTAATTTGATAAGTATTGCTTTTCATAACACTGTTTTACATTGAAAGGACCTTGCTGACAACTAGTTCATCAAGGTGTAGCTACATTTATTCATACCGATGCCCTAAACCAGAGCAACAGATGCAACAACCAGTGCATACATTTACAGATAACTACCATTCAACTAAGAAGTCAATGATATGAGAGTTATACAAAAAATAATTCAAACTGCCAGCATTAGTTCAGTGTGGCGAGAACAGTTTTGACTGGGTCACGACCAGAGGTTACATAACAAAGAGCAATGTAGGCTTTCATCACAGTCTTGAGGTACAGAGGGAATGAATATTCCCCTTGCCAATCTGTAGACGAAGCACCATGGTTCTGTAGTGAATGAGAGAGTCCTCTAGAAACCAGTTGCTAATACTGTATGGTCATCCAACATTCCTATCTTAAAATGAATGCACTAACAGCTCTGGAGAAGATAGCACATCTGATTGAAGTGTTAATTCATTTGTATCAAAAATTTATTCTGGGCCTTGTCCTTTCAAAACTACCTCTAGCGTTCATGTGACATTTATTTGTTTCTTAGATGACTGGACCTCCAAAGAAAGTGACATATAAAATTTGGTTTGGTCACAGCAGCTCGGCAGTCAAAGGAACAGTGGCCATTGCACATGTACATTCATACACATGTGCAAACACAGGTTTGAATATATTCTCTGAAACACATGGAGAGAAAGAGAGAAGTGATGTTGCCATGATACGTGGTGACAGCTCTCAAGGAGGCCTGGGTAACTGTCAGACTTATCGGTCATGCAACAGTGACACCATCTGGTGTACAGTAGACTTTTGGGACATTTAAATCTGCAAAAACTACAGACGTCAGCCTGTTGCCACCACCCAAGCTTGTTTTAGATCACCATAATTATACATACGGTCAATCTCTGAACATTCATCAAAACCATACTCAAATCTATGTTCAGCTAAATGTTTTGAGGAACTTTTAAAACGATACTATGCCTTATTTGGTCTGTGCATGCTCTACCCTTATGGTAGGTTATAGAACAAAACAAAAACAATCCATGAATAACAGATGATATATATCTGAACATTCATTTCCATATTACTAAAATTAGCTGTAATTTTACGTTAGAGGTTATTATAGTTTTATTGTGCCACATTGGGGAAATATTCCTCAACAGCAGCACCAAAACAAAAGATTGGGACTACAGTATATTAATATACTCTATGGAAGACTAAGGACATTCATTTTGGAGATGATGTGGACATAGATGAAATAGCTGTAAAAAGGACATTATAGAGGTCAGAAAGGGCGCTCACATGGAGAGTTATGCATTCATCGCCCTGCCTTTGCCAGGGCTTGTTTCCACCGCACAAAGACAAGTATTTATAAGAACTGTTTGAATACATCCGGCACCCATTTGTATCCATCATGTTTTGTTGGGCTTTTAAGCATGATTTATGTGTCAGTTTGTTCCAGTGCAAAGCCTGGGTTTTATGATTGTTATCAGCATTGCATTTTTAAGATGAATGTGAGTTATTGGATGTGTGCGGTTAGAAAATGGTTTTCATTCCCAGTCTGTGGATCGTGATATGTTTTTGTCATCAATAGGTGTTTTTGTCCCATGAATATTTCTAAGATCCTTATTTGAGCTAGAATCATTAATTAACCTGCACTGCTATGAAGTCGCTGAACGCTAAGATATACATGAAGACATTCTATTGTATGAAAACTTTGTTGTAGCCAATCCCATTCTAAACTGTTAAGGTAAACTAAAGCATCCAAAACGTGGTCTTTACCTGTGCCTACTCTGACCCCTGGCACCAGTTTGCTAACAAAAGTGTTGTCACACGTCGTGAAGTCATGTTGGGAGGCCCAACTACTCCAGAAGGGAACACACGGACGCACACACACCTCTCTAAATAATGCAGTGTGTGTGTGTGTGTGTGTGTGTGTGTGTGTGTGTGTGTGTGTGTGTGGGTCTGGCTCGTGGGACCAAGGGGAGACCCCATGCAGAAGTGTGTCAAACTGAAATGTGTGTTAAGTTATTCAACACCCTCCACCTCATGTCAAGAGATGGGGGAGGGATGCTAACCTAAATGCAATCCCTGGCCACTGTGCAAATGTTGGGAGAGATGGGCAGCAGCAGCTAGCATTGGGAGGTCATCCATTTTTCATGAGTTGGAATAGCAGCGAGGCAGACATCCTTTTTAAAATGGGGGAAACTGACAATCAAAACTGGCAACAGATATATATCCAAGGGCACGATGTTGTGCTTTTAGCATAAGTAAGTCAAGACGTGTCTTCAGTCTTTCTCTCAGTCCTGATGATCATGCAGATCATTAAGACAATACATTACAAATCCTACTGTTGAAATTGTTAACTGGGACTGTGAAGTATTCAATAATTTAACCTGTATAAATAATTCCTGACTGATTAACTATTGATGAACTATTGACTGTTTCTGGTGTGTTTGGTATTTCTGTATAAGCAGCAGGGTGTGTCCAAAGACCAGATCAACAGCCTATAGGAAGGGAGAGGTCGCCAAAGGAATCAAGACTTTTCATAATTAATCTGGCTGGTCATATAGAGAGATCAGATGAGAGATTTAGACAGCCCTGTTAGGATTTTTTTCTTTTCATGAATTGGGCTTGGACAAATAAATAAAATAAAATAAATACCTGTGTATGTGATTGTTTAATACATAAATTAGTGGAGGAAGTATTATAATTGTGCTGCTGTGTAAATGCAGCCAGCACGGTAGTAAAGGAGTAGAGGTGATGTGCTGTACTAGGAGTTACTGGACCATCCATGACAGCCAAGGAGGCCAACGTTATTGAAACGTTTTTATAGGTGACAACAGCTATTAAGAAACCATTTGGGTTATGTGAAGCCATTAATGTTAAAATGGATTTATTTGTTTCTCCAATTAACAAAAGGCTAATAACAGTCTGCGCCAGAGTAGATGTACAGTGATGACGACAGTAGTACTATACACCAGGGCTACTGATGACTTCTGGGTGGCAATATGATAGATATTGTCATTAATTTGCATAGAGAAAATGTATTTCTGTATTCTGTAAAATTACTTCTTTGTCAAGTTTCGGAGTCCGTATTGACCTCTTTTTGGGTCCAGTATCAGTCCGTGGTCCACCTATTTGGTCAGTTTACATCCAACACACAGACAGTTGTTGTTGGTTTCTCCACAGTACTACAGTACAGACGAGGAACATATTTGATGTCCTCAGGCCCGTTTCACTCGTTTGCCCCTCTTCACCCGTGTTCCCCGTTGGCCCGTCATGGCTTTCTCCACCCGCTGGTGTGGCAACTTCCCAGAGGCCTTCCAACCAATGGGCTCCTCCTTCTCCTCCTGGAGCACAGAGGATGACAAAGCAGCAAGCAGACACAATTAGGCCCTCATATCCTGAGTTGGGGAATAGAGCGGGTGATGAAATATCCTGTGGCCATTAATCTTTCCCCGGGGGTTGATGGAGACTGAAACCACAGGGCCAGGGACTGATTAAATGCTCCTAATAGAGGCCATTCATCTCCTTGTAAATCTCCTCCATGTGTCACCAACATACAACTACCTCTCTTTATTTGGCATGCCTCTCTTCATACAAACATGGACATTTTCAGAAGATGCTAAATTCGTACAATAATTGTCCTTACATCTGTCAGCAGTAGCAGTGCCCAGCAAAATTACGCTGTTATTTTTTTAATGTAAATTCTTTTGATGTAAATTGCTTCATCATAGCTAATCTGAACTTGAGGACATGTTAGACAAAAACAATCCAAAACTATGGTTTAAATGAATACCCATAATGTTAATAAGGGTACATTTAATATCCTGCTAGCTCATTATCTAGAGCTTCTGTTGTGTTTTAATGGAAGATGGTTTGATAATATGCTGTGTAGTAAAACCTGTGTGGACATTTCTCACATTAGTCTTCAATATCTCTCTATATGCCAATTTATCAACCCCTTACTGCTAATTAAACCCTCACTACTTTGGTCTATTTGACTGTTACACATGGAGCCTAGATGGAGAACTGTACCACCTCACCAGATTAAACTATATATCTGTGGCTATAAACATCCAGGGAACTTTATAACATCAATGTAAGCAGTATTTTTATTTCTTAGGTCATTTACTGAAATAACAAGTATCTTTTATGATGGTTACTATTTTAGAATGATGCAGTATCAGCGCTTAATATAACAAAAATCATGAACAATTCACACAGATGGTCCACACACCAGCCAATATCCCAAAGGTGTAATCATCTACGTCATCTTGAATTAACTCTGTGTAATTATATTTTGCCTGCTAAGCTCCATATGGTTCCTATGACTCCAACCAATAAGATAATTACATTACAACTAGAAAAGCACATTTACAGAATTATATTTGAGTTGCCTGCTAGTTTTGAAGTGTGTATGGTTGTGAAATAATAGTTGTTGTGGAAGTGATGGTAGTAGCAATGGTAGCAGTCATATCGATACTGTTTTATGCTGGACATATTATGGGGTAACTTGTAGGTGCTTAGTTATAACAGAGGGATATAGTGGGCTATTTAAGTTTGCAAAAGGGATTTTGTTATGTCATGTAAGGTGTTTTAAGCACTAAAGGTTTTAGGTTGTATAGCTGAGATTTCAGTTCATATTTCTGAAGCCTATATTCAGCCATTGAGTAGAAGCTAAACAGTTATAGAACAAAAGCAGCAAAATACTGAGTCATCTAAATTGTGTCCATCAACATGTATCAACAAAGAGGTTGTGTTTGGAACTAAAACCATTCAAAAGCAGTGGTGAATTGAAATGTTGAGTTAGTTAGTTAGTGTGTTACATTTTCTAGTTGATTTGGTGTTTGTAGTTATAAAGGTTCTGGAGGACAGGTAAATCCAGCATGTTACTATTTAAGCTTTTGAAATGTTTAAAAAGTTTAGAGTTCAATACATACATATATACTGTATGTTATCAACAAGCTGAAACATGCAACAATTCTGAGCAGGCAGCAAATGTTTTGTTTTAATGGCATTTCTACAATTAATGGGGGAAGGCTAGTTATGACTGACATTTTTTCTAGTCAAGTCTATGGTTATTCAAATGTGCATTGGGATTTGTGAAAATATATCTATAGTGTCAAAAGTGTTTGTGGAATACAAAAACAAATTAGGTCAGCCAGACTGTACATTTTAATGTTTTGATCTCTGCAGCTTTTACAGGTTGGCCTTACATGTTGTAGAGTAATAATTATTACAATAATTCTGAAACTTTCATGTTGTGTTTTTGTTTCAGCAAGCACACCAAATTAAACACTTACCTTATTGAATCAATCACCACTACATAGACATTTACAACAACCTAATCATATCAGTGCATCAACATTACAGTACACATGCGGTATAACCACTGTTAACATGATACTGAGTGGTGAGATCCTTCAACGCATTCAAAAACAAGAGCAGGCACAACTATGCAGAACAACACCCAATCATGTCGTGCTTATAGTGTGTTTGTTGCATCAACATGAATTATTTAATAGTTCATTAGCTCAATTCAATACCTATTTAATGTAACATAAATGTAAAAAAATCCATAAAATCTAAGCCAGAATACAATATTGAACATATCCTTAGATTACATGACTTAGTGTGGTGAAGGAGGTAATAAGGGGGAAGGGTACTTGCTGTGCTGTGATGGTGTGAGGTCGTATGTACAGGATGAGATCATTGAAATCGGAGACCAAAAAACCTCTAAGCTGCAACAACACTGCCCCCTGTTGGCCAACTGGGGCATATTTCCTCCCAGACTGACTCCACCCATGTAAAAGCATTAGAACACAGACAGATATGACATGAACCTGTTTGACCTCCCGCTTGTCTCCTCTCTGCTTGACAGGAGATTCCTGGAAGCTGACTAGACTGTGGGAGTAAGCTCCTCCAGGAACTAGTGATCCCCTTTTTTCTGTGGATGAAAAAACAATGTTTGGGTAAATGATTAGGTCAACCATTTTCTGCAAGTGTAATTTATTCTTCTCAAATTGAGCTTTATTTAGGGATGACTAAATGCAGAGGATCTCATGATAAAATGTAATCATGAAACTTATACTGATGTTTCAAAAGTATCGCTCACCATATTTGCTGGGAAAGCCATGAAATCAAATCGTTTTATCAGTAAATAATAGTGCTAAATATAAATGAGTTCCTTATTTAAAGTTATGAGGGGAAAAAATAGTTTGGGTGCAGGTTTTGCCTAACAGTGACAATATAACCAATGCATAATTGGTCAAAACGATGCAATATACTGTCAAAATCATAAAATATATAATCAAGTGTAATATGCAAATATATACAGTACACTGTTTTGTTATCTGTAGCTTTAAGTAGAGGTCACATTTGTTCCCTGCTGTGTTGTAAGCCCAGTGATGAGGCCAAGCATGGGTGAGGTGTGTGGGGCAGTAGGCCGTGGTTCCCCCCGGTCCCAGCGGTGATCAGCAAGGCCCAGCAGAGCTCCATCTGCTCCGAGTAACACCAGTGCAGGGCGGTGGGTCACGGGTGATTAACCGTGGTAAGGCTGAGAAAGTCGTGGTCTGACACTACACTACCCCCCTCCGCTCCGCACTTCGTCCTCCATCACCCCTCTCACAGTGGCGAAGACCCCCTGTCATCCAGCACATGCACCCATTCCAGGCACTGACACCCCACTGAGTGCCAGCAACAGGCCAGCTATAGCCACTTAGACACACACAGGCACATGTTCATGGACGAGCACGCTCACAATAACAACACGCACACGCCTTCATAGGCTGCTGCTGTTGCTTGTAACACGCCATTAATCTAGTGTTCTGAACGAAAGGGCAACTCTCACAACTTTCCCTGTCACAATGACAGAGAGATGATGCTGGAGCCATTTCTTGCCTTTAGTATGGACTCACATACCAACACTCACCGTTGATGAGTACTGTATGTAATATTGACTTTTCTGTTGGCAAGTCAGTGCAAAACTATTCAAAACCTCCTTTGACCTTTGGGAGCTGTGACGCTAAGTGGCTTTTTTAAGTAAGCAAGATGGACTAGTTTGTTAGTTCAATCCATTTTAATACTAAAAAATGTTAAATTAGTGGAAGGTCGCATTGTCAAGCACACTAAACTATTGATTTCCAGATAAACCCACGGCAAAACAATATCAGACCGTACCTTGTGAGATGGTGGTCACCTGATCCATGGCAGGCAGTAGACCAGTGGATGCCCTCCGTGTTTCCAGGGCTTGTTTCCACCAGCTGCCCAGCTTACAGTGGCCAAGCCTGTCATCTGTACTACTCCGGAAACATGTCACCTCCTTCTTGTGCGAGACCTTCCCCCCTCCAGGCCTGGATGTCTCAGGGGCTGAGCAGAGGCTAGGCTGGGGTGCGTGGCTGGAGCTTGTCCTGGTCCTAGGGGAATGCGTGACCCCATGCATCTGGATCTGTCTGGAGCGTAAGGACCTTCGCAGGGGGAGGAGCATGGAGGAATCCTGGAATGAGAAGGGTCTGATATACCTCCCAGAGACCCTGCTCTCCTGGTCGCCCTCCAGGGCGGAGCCTCTCTCAGTCTCCGGGAAACCAAAACCTGCATTTCCCAGATCCTCCAGAGCGCAGAGGGTCAGGTGGAGCTCAGGTAGGAGGTCCTCACTGGTCTCGGTGTGGGCACAGGTCAGGATCTCTGGCTGGTCCACTGCATCCTGGGAGTCGCGGCGGAAACATTCCACTTCCTCCTCAAGCTCCGGCAGGTCTGCTGCCCTCTGAACAAACTCAGAGATTAAAAAAAACATTTGGCCAACATGTCATAGACATCTCCACATAGATGGCGATGTACAGGTTATTCACCTGTAAGGTCTCCAGCTCCAGGAAGCAGAGAGATGTGGCAGCAGCAGCCCCAGAGGAACTGGCAGCCTGTGGGAGAATGTTCTCTTTTTCCCCTTCAGGAATGACGAGCCACATGTCTGTCACATTTGGTCCATTCATTATTTCCTCAGTCACCTCCTTGCAGTAGTCCATTTTCTCTGGATTGACATCAATGCACATGTGAATTATTTGTCGGTCAAAGCTCACAGCAGATAAAGCAGAGAAGCAAAAACTCAGCCACATTTCTGAGTGCAGTTACAGTTGAAACCCACCATAGTCAGGAGTCAGGAAGTTATGACTCTCCACCTGGCTTTCAGAAGCCAAGGGTACGGATTGGTTGTCCTCATTACTATAGAACTGAGGATGCAGGTTCAGTCTGCTCAGACTTTGCCTAGTAAAAATATGACCACATTAAAAGCATGTCTGCATTTTGAAATGTGATGCATAACAGAATGGCCTCAGAACAGAGGTACATTGAGTAAAGGTTAAAAGAGACAGGGTTCACCTTCTATCTATTATTCGATCTACAGGGGGAACTGCCCCCTCTTCCACAGTGATGATGTCGTCTCCTGGTTTTTCACACGTCATGATCTTCTCCACTCCAACTACTAGAACATAACACCAGAAACAAAAGGTGCACGTTTTTGAGATCTTAAATGACCAAAACATGAATTTTTGTCTGGATATCAGTCAAGAACAAAATTAGAAAATGTTGCCTTTCATGGGTCTAAAATAGATCCTGCCATTCCAGCTGAACTCACACTTGGTGGAGTCTACCATCTCCTGCGCATCCATGCTGTCTTTGCTGAGGCTGTTGAAGGAGACAGGATTGGTAGAGCCCTCTAGTGTCAGAGGTGGGAGTATGACTCCTGGTGAGGATTGGCTGTCATCCTGCCCGCCCTGGCACAGTCTGTCACAGAGCAGAAAGGAGATCTGTCCCAGCTTTGTTGTGCTGCCATGCGCATGTGAGACCTCCCGTTTCAGGGGCAGAGAGGAAGCAGACTCTAAAGAGAGTGTAGAGTCAGAGGCAGAGCTATCCCTGGATGGGGATGAAGGAGAAAGTTGTGCTGGGGCCCAGTGTTCCTCCTGAATTTAGACAAATAAATTGTTATTGACAAATCAGTTCTCCTGAGAACAATCATTTGGACAGAGGACTAAAGTACCTCAGCTACAGGCAGATGGTCATTAGGCTGGTCGGGGTCTCCCTGCTCTCCTGGCCTGTCCGTCATCACATCCGATGGAGAGGAGCAGGAGACGAGACGTCTCAGGGCCTGGCTGATCAGACTCAGCGTCTGATATCGACCTCTCCACTCCTGGTGCTCAACTGGCCACGCCACCTCCTCACTGGGCCAGGGACAAGAACAAACCAGACGGTGAAGATGTGTGCCAGTGTAGACCGTGGACGACATTTGGTGGGGCGGTGTCTTAACTCACTGCACCTCACTACTGGCCCGTGTTGTTTCAGATCAGTAATGGATTCCCTGAGGAGTGTAATCAAATCCTCTGAAGAGAGCGTGTTGATGCCCTGAGAGTGATACAGCAGGGCAGAGAATGGACGAATGGGACCACCTGGAAATCACAACAATTAACTGACGTATAAATTACTTCATAATGTAATTCATGTAATAACGATATTTCTATGTCTAACTCGTACCTGGCTCTCTCACTTTCGTTGAGATTCCTGTGGTACTCCAAAGCTGGGGAAGCACCCGGACAACACAGTGACTCTCAGCCTCTTCTGACTGAATAGTACCATGGGCAAGAAACTAAGAAAGGGAAATTATTTACAAACTGAATTCACATGCCTGTAGGTATTTGCATGTCATGTATCATGTTGTCACAGTGGGGGTCACCTTCCATATTTCTTCCATACAGTCTGAAGCCTCCCCAGTCAGGCCAAGCCTCTCACATCCACTGACAAAGAACCTGACCAGCTCATTACTTCCTGTGTGACCTCTCTTCAGGAGTTCCCATGCCTCTGAGACATGGCTTAAGGGGAGAGAATTCAACATTTAAGTGGGCATACACTCTGAAACTATACAGCCCCGCAACCTGTTGCACAACCAGTCTACACATAGAGAAATTATACTGAGTGAAATAAAAACCGTTGCCATGGATGTGGTACCATGAGCTCAGTTATTCGAGCATGGCACTTGCAATGGCAGGATTGTGGGTTCAATTCCCAGTATACGTTTGACAATGTACCAATGACAACTAACATCAGCCACTCTGGATAAAACGTCCAGCTAAATGATTCAAATGTAAATATGCAGTGTATATATGCTGTTTCTATGTGGCGGTCGATTTGGTGTAGTTTTAAGAGAACCTGTTCTGCAGAAGTACATCCAGACAGAGTTTGAGGTCGTGGGGACTGTCTGTGGATGGTTTGATCCAGTAGATGTACTTCAGTGCCAGACGAAGCTGTTTTCTCCTCAACAGGCTGTGGATGATGCAGCGGTGCTCCCAGGAGAGCCTTGGTGGTTCAGACCTGGGACTCAGCAGCAGCTCCATGGAGCCCTACACAGAAGCAATGACATTCAGGACGCTCTCACCGCCATGTTGTCTCTTTAGAACAACGCTAAATCCAGACGGACCTACACACCAATAAACGTCACGTTACTGTGATATCCAAGGTGAACCTACCAGGACGTGTCCATGGTCGAGGAGCCAGAAAGCCCGGATCTGCTGAGAGAATCTGGGAGGGATAGTGAAGGCGTGGCAGAAGGACTGCAGGAGGTCATCTTTGCACTGCAGGAAATTTGCCATGTCCAAGATGAAGTACATGAGCTGGGCACAGGCTGTTGTTAAGTGCATTGTACATATAAAGAGTAGTGTATATTCAGCTTGCACACATCAGCACAGTTACAGATTCTCCATGGTTGGATACAATGGCATGGACAGACATGGTGTCAATGTGAGGAACCAGCACCAGCTTCAGCAGGGCCTGCAGGTTAGGGGGCGGGTAGCACTGGTCTGGACAGTCTTCAGAATTCCAAACAGGCCCATGTTTTTTGTTTATCTGAGCCACCATGCACTGGATAAGTGAATTCCACCTTTCCCTTCCCTCTTCCTCCTCCCAACTAATGAAATAAAAGGAGAGGAGGAGCGAGATGTAGACAACAGAAGGAATAAGGAGTCTAAGAGGCAGACGAGATATTCTGCCTGTCAGTGTTGGAACAGTTACCCAGGGGTCTGGAGGCAGGACCTGTGGTGGTTCTGATATATCTCTCTCCACATCTGAGCAATCCGCTTCATTTCTTGAGCCTCTGAAAGGACACAAGAAGTCCTTATAAATACTAGACTAACATTAAGCCCATAAAACAACATAATCAACACATCAGCTGCACTGATCTTAATAAAAATATTTCCAGCGTTAAAACAGTTTTGTGTGGTAATGTGAGATGAGTTGATACAGTTTGAATGTGTGTGGTAATGGGAAATGAGTTAATACAGTATAAATGTGTGCGGTAATGTGAGATGAGTTTATACAGTTTGAATGTGTGTGGTAATGTGAGATGAGTTTATACAGTTTGAATGTGTGTGGTAATGGGAAATGAGTTTATACAGTTTGAATGTGTGTGGTAATGGGAAATGAGTTTATACAGTTTGAATGTGAGCAGTAATGTGAGATGAGTATATACAGTTTGAATGTGTGCGGTAATGTGAGATGAGTTAATACAGTTTGAATGTGTGCGGTAATGTG
>JACXGJ010002557.1:0-64102 GCA_016801105.1 Esox niger | reverse complement strand
AGATGATGTGAAGACAGATGATGTGAAGACGGATTATGTGAAGACGGATTATGTGAAGACGGATTATGTGAAGACGGATTATGAGGAGACGGATGATGAGGAGACAGATGTTTAGGAGACAGATTATGAGGAGACAGATGTTTAGGAGACAGATTATGAGGAGACAGATATTTAGGAGACAGATGATGAGACAGATGAGGATGTGAATACAGATGTTAAGGAGACAGATGATATGAAGACAGATGATGATGTGAGGACAGATGGTGTGAAGACAGATTTTGAGGAGACAGATTTTGAGGAGACAGATATTTAGGAGACAGATATTTAGGAGACAGATGTTTAGGAGACAGATGTTTAGGAGACAGATGATGAGACAGATGAGGATGTGAATACAGATGTTAAGGAGACAGATGATATGAAGACAGATGATGATGTGAGGACAGATGGTGTGAAGACAGATTTTGAGGAGACAGATATTTAGGAGACAGATATTTAGGAGACAGATGTTTAGGAGACAGATGATGAGGAGACAGATATTTAGGAGACAGATGATGAGACAGATGAGGATGTGAATACAGATGTTAAGGAGACAGATGATATGAAGACAGATGATGATGTGAGGACAGATGGTGTGAAGACAGATGTTGAGGGGATAGATGATGTGAAGACAGATGTGAAGGATGTAGATGAGTATTGAACCCCGGAACCAGGAGTGATATCACAGTTCTGAATGTAATCCTTATTATTTAACTGTTGACCTTTAGCCCATGCTCAAATTCACTTCACATTATTGTTTCTTAAGAAACCACATTTACAACAGGTTTCAATCTTTGCTTCAATAAGCTTGCCAGTCAGAGTTTTAATTTTGGTTTAAGTACATACATATTTACAGTGTCAAACCTTTGACAGAGATTTACTGTGAAGCCCTATATAGTTGACTATAAATAGTTCCATGTTTATCTATCTCTAATGCTATTTTCCCCTCTCCCATCTCTCTCTGTTTCTCACCACTCTGTCTGTTACTCTTTTTTCAATTAAAAAGGCTTTATTGGAATTGGAAACATTTGTTTGCATTGGGAAAGAAGGAAAATTGGAAAATAAGGCTAACATTTATATAATAAATATAAAATTATATGTAAAAATGTCATACTGTACAGGTTTAAAAGAATTAGGACAATGTAATTTTTATTAAGTAACTGATGTATTTACAGGGTTGTAACAATGCAAATGTATTTCATGTTTACATATAAAATAAACGGAGATAGACATTGGTTATTTTTACAATGTCATTTGTGCTTCACTGACAGACTTTCGCATGACAGTAAGTCACAAATATTGCTGCTGTGATTGTGCAGTATGGTGTGTTGCCTAAAAGATCTGGAAGTTTATCCATATTTGATTTGTTTTGTGAGTTTGTGTAATCTCCGGGAAATACGTGCCTCTGATGTGGTCATCCATTTGGCAGGAAATTAAGAAGTTAATCTTTGTTTTCACCTCATTTTCTAGGTAGTGTGTATTTAGCCTGTCTTCTCCCAGGAGCCAGCTCTGCCTGTGATGGTTTCTCTCTAAAGCAAGGCCATGCTCACTGAGTCTGTGTGTAGTCAAGGTTTTTTCTCAATTTTGATTAGTCACAGTGAACAGGTATTTTGCCTCTATGTACTCTCTGTTTACGGCAAGGTAAGCATTCCAGTTGGATATGTTGTTTTGGTTGATTTGTTCCAGTGTATCAGATAGATCTTTAGTGATTTGGTTAGGTTTAACTGTGTTGCTGTCTTGGGGCTTTGTGAGGTCTGGTTGTGTTTGTGAACAGAGCCTTAAGACCAGCTTGCTTGGGAAGCTCTTCTGTTTGTACATGTGTCTGTAGATCAGGGCTGTTTATGGAAGGTTGGAGAATCAGATAGTGTCTTTTTATTTTAAATGTTGATCATTAGTGGTTATAGTCTTAATTCTGCATGCATTATTTGAGGTTTTGCATTGTACATTGAGGATACCTTTGCAGAATTGTGCTTTCAGAAAAAGTAGACATTTGATTGGTGATTGCAGTAAGGTGAGGGGAGAAACTGCAGACCCGTGTCCCTTGTCTAATTGATTATTATGAATGTTGATCAGACTAGGGCTTAAAGCTGCCACTTTCTCAGCCCCAAACCTTGAAGGAAGAATTCTGTTTCTCTTTTGGCATTCAGGCCAAATTTAGTTTAAGCCTTTTTTGAAACCAGCAAAGCAACATAATACATTCCTTTTGTTTTGTTGGCTTGTCAGGATGTATACATGGTCTGTCAAATGTTGTTTTGGTCATAGGCAATTTGACATTTCTCAAGATTGTGTTTCTGAGGAAATGTTGGAGTCTTCTGGTGATAATAATGCTTGTTCACAGAATCTTTTCTCCTCTTAGTTTGGGGCCTTGTTTTGTTGAAGTGTTGTTGAAATTTGAGGTGTTTCCTCTAATGTAATTCTTGACAAGCTGTTCTGCTTCTTATTACACTGCTTACTTAATGAGAACGTTTGACTGCATATGTGCTAGAGGTGAACACATTTCATGGCCAAAAATCACAGTTGGCATTTCTCTCTCTGTCTCTCGCTTTGTCTTTCTAGGTTGCAGGGCGGAAAGGCTTCCCCCATGTGATATACGCTCGACTATGGCGCTGGCCAGACCTGCACAAAAACGAGCTAAAGCATGTCAAATTCTGCCAATACGCTTTTGACCTCAAATATGACAATGTATGTGTCAACCCCTACCACTATGAGAGAGTTGTTTCGCCTGGCATTGGTAGGTCTACTCAATGGCTTAAAGCGATAGTTCATCCTACTGTATGTTGCATGATGTCTAACAAGACACATTTTACTAATGTTGACTGAGAATGTGAATGACATTTGAACAATTTAACTTAACTACAAAATATTAGAATATTTGACTGTGCGGGCCCCTAAAACTCAATTTTCTCTTTTTCTCTACTTTCTCCATTCTTTTTGTTCTCTTTCAAAGTTGGTCTCAGTCTCCAGAATACCGGTGAGTCTACAATTTTATTACTCTGAGAAACTGAATGCAGGCCAGTTAAGTGTAACTGTATTTTGTAGCTGGGATCATATGTTGAGTCAGGCTTGTTTTCTTGTCCTAAACTCATTTCACATGACTGGCCCTAACAGCGCCCTGCCAAGCTGCACTGATCTGCTGTAGTTAAGCATCTGCCGCAGTTGCTGGAACTGTTCTGGAATAGTACGACATGAAAAGAAAATATCAGAGCTCAGTTTGGTTTGGCGCATTCATGTGGAAACACTATTTTGTGACACGCCGGCGGGTCATTGGAATCATTGCCAATGCTTCGTTGTCGTCCAGCCAAAATACACATTCATTTTAAAGCTGTTGCATCTTTGACTGTGTGTAAATACCTTCCCAAGGCATTAGACGCTGGTGATTAATGTTGGTGTTATGCCATGCTGTTGGTAGCCCTCTCCATGTCTCCTTTAGGCGCCCCCGGCAGGCTGATCAAGGAGGAGTACATTCATGACTGCATCCAGATGGATATGCCACCAGGCATGTCCCCGTCAGACCACCCTCACCCAGGGGCGCTCAAGCTACCGCCTCCGGACCACTACGGCCAGCCCCTCCCTCCTCTTCAGCTGCCGCCGGAATCGCAGTGCGCCCCTCCGCCCATAACCCTCTACCCCAACATGCCCCTCTCACCCACAGGTAAAAAAAATAAACGCGTGAGTTTCTGCTTACCAGTACATTTCCACTCTGCACGGTGCTTCACTTGGATTTTCTGTGACGTTTTAAAGCCAACGTTGTAACAGGAACTTAAAAAAAACATTTTATGAGAAATAAGGATCTTAAAGAAGATCCTTTAGTAAAGCTTAGAGGATTGTAACCCATATAGGCGTGACCTTAGATGTAGTCTTTGGTTTCGGTTTCTGTAGGATTTTATGCATAGCTGCTGTGTGACATTTATGTAGATGCATTGAAGTGGCCCAAGTTACATTGAGACGTTTATAACAGGATGTGCCCTTACAGTTCTACTAGAACATCAAGGAGAACAGGAGGATAGGAGTGCTACATGCTTTTTGGTGTGGCAAACCACTGTTGGATTAAAAATCACATTCCTATATCTAGGCCAATGTTCAATTATTCAAGGTTCCCTTTGTTTCAAAAGAAAATGGTTGATTGTACTCTTTGTAAAGCCCTGAATGACTTTGTTATTGTATGCTGTGTAATGACATCTGTGAATGATTGATTGAGATGAAATATTGATGTAAGTTTCAATAAGACTGCTGTAATAGGAAGGCCTCCTTTCTCGATCGTATAGATGATGTATGGCTGTTTCAGCCTATAGGCCTGATAATGACACACAATTGGTCATGTTTGCATGTGAGTCTTTGTTTAAAAGCCTGCATAATTTTGTTCCTGCTGTTCAGAAAAAAATTTGCAAAAACTAATTAAAAAGAGAAATGTGAGGCAGATGAACGAGAACTGAGATCGGAGATACTCTACATGTACAATATATACATGAACAACTAAATCAAGCTGTTATTTATCAAGACTTTCTGTTTGTCTCAAAGCAGCACTGTACACTGTCCCAGTTCAAACATGGTTTAAATGATCCTCCTTAGACTGTACACTATTTTAAGTGTATAATGTTTATTGGGAGTTACAGTATGCCAACATTGAATAGACACCTTCAATTGAATTACTCTAAAGCCTACTTAGTTCCGATTTATTTCCATCAATTTGCTGAATATAAGTATGTATACATTTCTTTTTAATTCTGAAGGACTCCTAAAAGACTCCTTCCTTGTCTTATCACTCGGTTGTCCTCCTGCGCGTCCTTCTTAACACCAGTTAAAATGAATATGGTCTGTTCTAAAAATCGTTCTTTTTGGGGTCAGAATGAATACATTTCTGTGACTGCTGAGCGGCCCTGAGTTCTGGCTGACCGGTTAAGAGGCTTGGTCAAGACCGGGCCGATGACTTCTCTAGTGTCTCTCTCCTCCCTAGCATCCGGCTCCATGTTGCCTCTGCAGGGGGGCCACAGTGAGGGACTCTTACAGATCGCCTCTCCTCAGAGTCAGGTCATGTCCCCCATGACCCCCACGCCACCCCCCTCCACCCCGACACACGGGCAGCCACAGACCCCCCAGCCGCCCCAGCCCCCTCCTGGTCAGAACGGATACAACAGCTCCAAACACACACAGACACAGGCCGCGTTCCACAGTTAGTACTGCCGTACGGTCCGCACACCCACATACACACACACACACACACACACACACACACACATATATACACTCACGCACGCACGTACAAACACTCAGGGAGCAATACACGACTCATTTCAACAGCATGATGAATCCCCATGTTAGAGATGTAAAATGTATGTGAATGAACATAGAAAATACTGCTAAATGGTAGTTTTTTAGATTGATGGCTCCTGTTTGTGCTGGTGACACTTGTTCATTAGTTTTTCCTGTTTTGGAATTTAGCCACTTGGACAGGCAGCAGCACGGCCTCCTACACTCCTGTAGGACCCCAGCAACAGAATGGGCGGGGCCACCAACAGCCTCCTCTCCACCATCCAACCCACTTCTGTAAGTTAGGTCATTACCGTAAGTTACAGTATGCCAGCCCATTTTAAATACTCTCTCTGCCTTTGAGACTATTATGTCGAAGTTGTTTGAAATAGTGTTTGCTGGCTAACCTACGTCATATGTCTTTTCCTTTTAGGGTCTCAGCATCATGGCTCCACCTCATTTCCTCCCCCTGTATCCAACCATCCAGGTATGATAACACATTAACTGTGTAGGTGCAAACACACAAGTTTACTTAGATATATAAATGGAGACACCAAAGTAGATTGTCTTTTAAAAAAATCATAGCCTTAATGTAAATAACCTAACTTTTAACCTTACCGCATAAAATTAAACCTTACCCCATCTCCTAACCCTAAACGTAACCCGTAACGCCTAAATATAACCATAATTTGAACCCTAACCCCATTTGTAAAGTGTCCCCTAAACCGAGCGCTTGAGCCAAGAAAAACAATTTTAGGAAGTTTTTTGTCAGAAACACTGGAACGCATGGCCACAAAGCCTGTCTGTTCTCATTGCTTGTGTGTAGGGCCTGAGTTCTGGTGCTCCATATCCTACTTTGAGATGGACATCCAGGTGGGGGAAATGTTCAAAGTGCCAGCCAGCTGCCCTGTGGTGACGGTGGATGGCTATGTGGACCCCTCGGGTGGCGACCGCTTTTGCCTGGGCCAGCTCAGCAACGTCCACCGCACAGACGCCAGCGAGAGAGCCAGGTCAGTGCTCCTATATCCCTTCATCAGTATGTGTTAGGTCCTACAATAGAAATAGAATTATTTTCAGTTGTGGTAGGACAGGAAATAAAAACATGAAGTGGGCCCATTTGTGCTGTTGGTCCAAGCAATGGGCCTTAAAAGTGGCAGTTGAATGATGACCACATCACCATGGAAATGATGCATCACATCACAATGCAATTCAGATATGTTGGTGCGCAATCTGTGTTCAATCTGTACATCTGCCCTTCACAATCATTTTACATCAGCATTTGTGTAATTTAGCAGTCACTCTTATCCATAGCAACTTACAGGAGCAATTTGGGTTAAAGGCATTTCGACAGGGCAAGGCTTTGGTTCTGCTATTAGAGCTGAAGGACTGAGAAGAGCTATGACAGGACTCTGCATGAGCTGCCTTGCTATAGAGGTGGGATGGCCAAGAGGAGAGCTGATCATAGACAGCAAGTGTTTCAGGAACAGGGAGTGACTGTCCATCTTGAAGTCAAAGTGGATGCAACCAGTGGTCAGGGATGAGCTGAGGTATTGAGGAATGCGTGAAGGTCCTGGAGGAGGGGATGGGGTTGCCTGGCAGTTTTCAGGCGGCTGGAAATGACTGGTAACCTGTTTTCTTCTGGAGAGAGCTGTATCCCATTACGGTGAAGTACAGTACTACCAGTCATCATCCTCACCATCTCTCTGTCAGGTTACACATAGGCAAAGGGGTGCAGCTGGAGTGTCGCGGTGAGGGAGACGTGTGGATGCGCTGCATGAGCGACCACGCCGTGTTCGTGCAGAGCTACTACTTGGACCGCGAGGCAGGCCGAGCGCCAGGCGACGCCGTCCACAAGATCTACCCCGGCGCCTACATCAAGGTGCGGGGCACGACGACCTGTTGTATGGGCTCCGCTGTTTTCCGGTAGTTCTTTTACTGGACCCGCAGTATGCCTAAGTAGGCATCCTGACACCAGGTTGTTCTCTGCCTCCCCCGCAGGTGTTCGACCTCAGGCAGTGTCACCGGCAGATGCAGCAACAGGCTGCCACGGCGCAGGCGGCAGCTGCCGCTCAGGCGGCAGCCGTGGCTGGCAACATCCCCGGCCCGGGCAGTGTTGGAGGCATCGCCCCGGCAGTCAGTAAGTACTGCCCCGGTCATTCAACTGTGTATGACATAAGCACAGCCTGGCTGTCTTTAATATTGAGAAACCTTTTCATTTTGTTAGCTGTTGGTCCGAGGACAGTTGGTCCGAGGATTGACCCCTGTGGGGCGCCACGTGTCTCTTAAAATCCTCTTCACTTCCGCTCTCACCCAGGTCTTTCAGCAGCAGCAGGGATAGGCGTGGATGACCTTCGGAGGCTGTGTATTTTGCGGCTGAGTTTTGTAAAGGGCTGGGGGCCCGACTACCCACGGCAGAGCATCAAACACACCCCCTGTTGGGTTGAAGTCCACCTGCACAGGGCCCTGCAGCTCCTGGACGAGGTACTACACACCATGCCATTGGCCGATCCAGGACCCGCTAACTGAGTCAATGGAAAGAAGACCAGTTCCATACTGGGTTAAAAAAAGTACAATCATACACACACACACACACACACACACTCACACACACCCACCAAATGCCATTCTTGACAGTAGATCTGGACAGATACACACTGATACATGCGCATAGGAATACAGGCAGGCATATAGTTGTATAATGTTTTTCTTTACCACAATGTGTAAAACCTCACAAAGGTTAACCGCAATCGTTCCGTCACACAGACTGACTCGAGCAGCCAAAATCACTGCACTCTGCCTAACCCCTTGTCTCTCTGAAGTGCTCGCAACCACTCTAACCAAACCACATGTCTGTGGGCATACGGACATAAAACTACTGATGTCCTTAGCGTACGTTCCATGTTTTGTGAACAGTCATTGTTTTTGCACAGTTCCCACATGCTTAACACTTCCACACTGCCTGGACCCCTGAAATACATTTCGTTCAAGGTTCTTTAATGTAGTCTAATCTCGTCACCTTTAGTGAATATGTATACTGTGTAATTTATGTTAATTCTTCTTCTGTTCTCTGCAGATATATAGGAATGTATTTCAGAGATCCAGTGTCCTAACATGGTATAAGCACTTTGGTATTCATCAAATGCACACACAATTCACACTTGCTTATTCCCTGCTTTCAAGCAGGCCAACAAACAGACACACACACACACACATACGTTAGAAACCCAGAGATGACCCGAACCCAAAGAACTTGACCTACATTACTCCTGAACAGTATGACTTGGTCAAACATAGATCTCACACAAAAAAGTCTGATGTGCATTCTGAGGTTAACAAAGATGGCCAATCCAGAGCGATAGAAGAGATGCTTGTTTCAGTGATGAATGGCTCGGAACCTTGGAAGAACACTGGAGTGACGGAACCAGTGTCCTAATGAGCCCAACCAGCCAACCATTTGTCATCTCTGTGTTGTGTTGTGCTCCTGTGTGTTGATCTCAAGTCAAATAGTTAGTCATTGTTAACATTATTAGCTGGTTAGCCCTATTAAAAGAGGGTGATATTCTCAAGCTAATTTATTTTCCTACCAAAAGATTGACAACAAACAAACCTTTTCAAAGTTCAGCTTTAAAATAGTGGTGTAGGTATTTGTGATGAAGCAGTACAGTGTATGTAACCAAACAGTTTGCCATACGGTGGAACTCACCAAAGCCAGAATACCTCATGATAACAGTGTCAACCCACAGTTTGTCTTTTCAACCAAAACTCTAGATGCTTAGCATTTTCTCCTCTTGTTAGTTTCCCATTAAAACCTCTTATAAACCGGGTGGTTTGAATCATGAATGCTGATTGGCTGATAGACATGGTATATGATACTGTATACCACGGGAATTATATCACATCACTTCTTACTGCACTAATTGCGTTGGTAACCGGTTTATAAGCGCAATAACGGAGCAAGGGAGTTTGTAATATATTGCCAATATACCACAACTATGTGCTGTGTCCAGGCATTCCAATATGGGTTGTGCATAAGAACAGCTCTTAATTGTGGTATATTGGCCTTACACCACAGCCCCTTGTACCTTATTGCTTACATATAATTCTATGCCTCTATCCCTTAATCAATTTAAGATAGAGTTGACCAACAATAGAGCCTTGGGGAACCCCAGTACATAATCCAGGCTGTAATATAGTAGTTATTAAGCTTTAAAAGTTGAAATTCAGTGACTCGACATGTGAATAGAGTAGAAACTAAACATAACTTTTTATATATAAATATATATAAAACTGAAATAGGTTGTCCCAACTTTAGATAAAATGATTTATTCTCAGTATGTTTAAATCAGCCAAGAATAGTACCACTTTTGTGGCTATTGACTTTTTAAAATTATAATTGGAATGACAAGAATATTATGCACTTTTTTGCATTCATTTATAGTGTTGGTTACAATCAACATCAAGCGTACTAACGTGAGGATATGACAGATGTTCTAACATTGGTGCATGATATCATATGCAAGCTAATAATTTAAGATACATGTATTAGCTGTCAAATTAGCTGTCATGAGTCCCATATGATTTTACTGACTGGCTGATTATAACATTGCTATAAACGGTTTTCTGCGACGGTAGAAAGCAGGCTAGGCTTGATGATGTTGTGTTCAAATACATGGGCTGAGTACAAACCTTCCCCCAATCCAGGCACAGGAACATGAGTGCTTTTATTGACAGACAAAACATTAGGCTCCTTGCTTCCTGTGCTCTGGTGCATTTGATACCTGTGCCTTTCCGTTCTCTAAGTCAGGCTGTTGGGGATGTACTTTACAGATGCCAGGGCTTATGTTGTTCTTAAGTAGGACTGCTCCAAAGTGTTCGAATTTCCTCCAGCCGGAGTGGGATTTCTCCTAAGCCTACATGTTTGCAACATACCCTATGCAAGGTCAATAAGGTCAATTCTTTCCCCCATTGTTGACAAATCAGAGGTGTTCTCACTGTTTTTGGAGAATCACAGTAGCTCTTTTAAAATCTATTGTTGGATATAGTATTTTCAACAATTCTATTGATAGCTAAAGATTGAACCTAACCTGCAGGGTTGAAAAAGTTGGCTCAGGTTATGTCGAAGATGGAAGTAAGCCTTCATATAATTGTTGTCATCACAACATATTTAAAGTGAACAGCCGGTTATACTCACTGTTTGTGATTTGTGCCTTTAGTTTTAGTCAAAATAGATGATACATTTCACACTGGATTGTAACACAAAAACGACACAACTACTTTCTTCCATTGTCTTTATATTTACAGAATCATGATATACGGGTTATCGTCTTGATCGGTTTATCTCTTCGGTTGGTTGGGGGAGGGGAGACATGGAAGATTACACAGCCTACGTTATTTGCATTTCATTAAGTTTTGCTAATCAATTTGTGCAGTGAAGCAATAAGAAGTGAAATGTGTTGAGCTGTCCGGCCCCTAAACAAGATGGTTGCCTCAGGTACTCTGTCCAGCCCCACCGTTAGCTATTATTACATTTTGTTTTATTACTATATCAGTCTGGTTTAGAATTGATACTGTTTGACAGTAATACCCCAAATATCCATATACTGGAGCCCATGTGATCTTGCTTTGCCTTAGAGAAATATTATGTCGCCAAGGTGTCTAATAGTATTTGGAAAATGTGACGACCCTTGAAACTGCATATGAACTCCACTATCTCATATTGTTTAATGAATTGTTTGCTTGGGCTCCATGTGTCTGGATTTGTTACGTAGTCAGGAATAAAGAAAGGTTTTAAACAAACGTTGCTCCATCTATGGCACGGCTTAGTGCTCATTCCGCCCCACTTTGTCTCCCCTGACCAATGCTTTAACCCTAGAGACCCATGTCATGCTCCTTCACATTTGACCCCAGTCAAACTGAGGTCTTTCACAGAAGACAGCAAGGGTGAGATGGCGGTCACCCAAAAGGAATCATACCTCATTCCGTACATAAATGACCTGTTTCATTTTTAAACAGACAATATATAGACAGTACGTTTAAGTGTGAAATCACTCAAATTGGCTATTTTATGGGTATTGTTATTTCTGATATTGTTGTAATTATTTTCTTGTAAAAAGACATGCTGCTCTTGTAATGTTGACTGTACACCAAAGTGAAATAAAAATACAGCATTGTCATTTTGATACAAATGTTGTTTTGTTGTGTGTTGCCACTGTTCGAATTAATTCTGTTTTTTATTTGATATTTATCTACACATTTTGGTAGAGAAAACACCAGAGTCAACGTTTTAAACTGAAGGAATCAGGTTTGCTAATGTTGTACTGTAAGACATACAAACAAATTGAACATTTTAAACATTGAAGTACACAAACTGTAATAAGAGCAATGCTCACTTGCAATTACAATCTGTCTAAAGCTATGACAGCGCAAGACAACACAGTGACACAAAGTGTATTCAAAACAAATTACGTACAATGCAGGAAAGCAAAGAGGTCAGATGGCAGCAATATATTCCAAGAGTTGCTGATATGCATACACAGAGAGATGACATGCATAGGTGCAGTACGCATATACAGTGGGGCAAAAAGTATTTAGTCAGCCACCAATTGTGCAAGTTCTCCCACTTAAAAAGATGAGAGAGGCCTGTAATTTTCATCACAGGCACACTTCAACTATGAGAGACAAAATGAGAATAAAAAATCCAGAAAATCACATTGTAGGATTTTTTATGAATTTATTGGAAATTAAGTATTTTGCCAACATTGGTGGCTGACTAAATACTTTTTTGCCCCACTGTATAGTGCCTTCCAGAATCATTTGAAAATAAAATTGCTATAAGGGAATGTCAGTTTGATCTTACATTCTAAAAATCATATAATCTATCTTTAATAGAGTAAATAATTATTTCAGATGCCACCATAATCTGCACCCCTAGAAAATATAATGAACAAATTGAATTGATATGTATTCTGATTACGATTTGGGAACATTGGTAACTTTTGAGTGGTCATCTTTGCCATTCTATATTATTGGAGTGTGTGAGGTGACACAGGATAAACCCCTTTAGTCTTCCAACAACATGGGAAAGGCCAGAAAACATACAAGAGAGATGAAATTGGGACCTTTACAAATCAGGCAATGGCTCTAACAAGATAACTAAATGCCTGAAAATCACCATGTTCAATATTAGGGCAATAATTAAGAAATGTAAAACCGTCTGAGCTGTGATTAACCTGCCTGGAAGAGTACACATATTTTGCAGATGTTGTTTACATCTTGGGGTCACCAAGTCTCCAGAAATATGATTAGATGCCACTTTCAAGCAATGTTTAGAAGGATTGCCACAAGAAAGCCTGTGTGGTCAGCAAACCACAAACCTAAGCACCTGGTGTTTGCTCAATGTCACTGGATCTTGGACTGGAACCAGGTTCTGTGGTCTGATGAGACAATCATTTCGCTTTTTGGACACAAACACCAGAGGTGAGTTTGGCATAAATGGTCGCACATACTTGTTTTACTAACTTAAACATGTTCTGAGAGCAGAAGAAATATGATTGGTTCAGGTGAACACCCAATCAAAATGGAGAAGGGCTGGTGCTCATGAACATTTCAAGCTGGATCAAAAGAGCAAGTGAATGTTATCTAATACCAATGATGTTAGCTACATTACATCACATTAGCACGCAATCAAGTAAAGTTCATTATTTATTAATTATTTTGCAGATGTTAGCAGCACTTCTTGATGTAATATGTGTTCATGAGGACTGCCTCTTCTCCATTTCAATTGGATGTTCACCTCAGTCATATTTCTTCCTGCCCTCAGAACATGTTTGAGTAAGTAAAACTGTTATGTGTTAAATTCACATGAAAAAAGTGTTCACTGGTTGAACACCGGAGGGTAACATTTCTCTATTTAGCATTAGTAAGCCATACTCTTTCCCTTTGGCCATGCTGCAGTCATCTATATTAGGCCAGTCCTTTCACAGGCTAATCTATACTGACATCTACTGGATACATCTCTCAGCGGGGCATTGCATCTTTCTGCAGATGTGTGCTGCTATTCAAACTCTTCAATCCTAAACCCATATCCCTAATCCTAACTCAGATTTTTGCCCCTGAGATATGTATCCAGTAGATGGCAGTATATAGTAGCCAGAGGAAGGACTGGGCTGTGAGAGAATTGACCGCAGTGGGATTCTCCAGCTTTTGTCGACAATGCATTTGGAAAATTTTCAGGCCTTTTTACATTTTCTGCATTATTACGTTACAGTGTTAATCTTGAATTGATTTCATAATGTTTTTTTTAATAAATCTAAACACAATGCCCCAAAATTACAAAGTAAAAAGAAATCAATAAAATACATTTCACATTTACATGAATATTTAGACTCCGCTATGACACTCGAAACTGAGCTCAGGTGTGTCGTGTTTCTATGTGTTTCCAACTTGATTGGAGTTACCTGTGGTTAATTTAATTATTTGGACATGATTTTGAAAGGTGCACAGCTGTCTATATGAGGCTCCACAAGTCCATGTCAGAGCAGAAGACATGAGGTTGAAGGAACTGTCCATAGAGCTCTAAGAAAGGATTGTGTTAGGGGGAAAAAAACATTTCCCAGCATTAAAGGTCCTACATTATTATTAAACGTTAGAGTTTGGAACCACTACCACGGCCCAGAGCTGGTTTGCGGTAGAAAGGTCAGGGGAGTGAGCAAGAGCCCAATGGTCACTCTGATTGAGCTCCGGAGTTTCTCTATGGAGATCGGAGGACCTTCTAGAAGAACAACCATCTCCTCAGCACTCCACCAATAATGCATTTACAGTGGAGTTGCTGAATGGAAGCCACCCCTCAGTAAAATGCACATGACAGTCGGCTTGAAGTTTACAAAATAGACCCCTAAAGGACTCACAGACCATGAGAAACAAGAATTGTTGGTCTGAAAAAGATTGAACTATAGATTGAACTATTGATTGAACTAAGATTGGACTATTTGGCCTGAATGCCAAGCATCATGTCTGAAGGAAACCCAGCACCGCTCATCACCTGTCCAATACCAACCCTACAATGAATCACGGTGGTGGCAACATGGTGCTGTGGGGCTGTTTTTAGCAACACGGACTACGGGACTAGTCAACATCAAGGGAAAGATTAACGGAGCACAGGCAGTACAGTACAGGTACCGACAGATCCTTGATGAAAACCTACTCTGCTTCATCTTCCAACAAAACAATGACTTTGAGCACGGTCAAGGCTATGCAGAGGTGGCTTTGGAACACGTCCGTAAATGTTTTTAAGTGGCTGAACCAGAGCCTGGAATTGAACCGAATCAAATGTATGTGCAGAGACCTGAAAATAGTGTGAAGCTACATTCAGCATCCAATCAATAGAGATTAAGAGGATCTGCAGTGAAGAATGGGAGAAACTCACCAAAGACAACTCAAGGCTCTAACCGCATCCAAAGGTGCTTTAACAAAGTTAGAAACGAGTCTTGCACAAATAAAAAAAAAACATTGCTTTGGTATTATTAAGTATTGTGTGTCGACTTATGGTGTGAAAAAATTATTTAATAAATTTTAGAAGAAGGCTTTAATATAACAAAATGTGGTAAACGTATTGGAAAGAGGAGTCCGAATACTTCCCAAATGCACTGTATATTCTGTTCCTATTCACTGTCATTCAATTATGCTTTTGGTGGGCTAGCCTATATTGTTTTTTGGGAAAATAATGCCTACTCATAAACCATTACATAATATATAAATAATAAAACATCAAAATGAAAAGATATTATTCAGTGGCCACTTAGGAAAAAAAAAAATATTGATGTCAAGGACATTTCATGCAGTACTGATTGATGACTGTGCCAAAGATATTAATTATGATTCTATGGCCCTTAGTGAAGTTAGAATGTCTGAAATTGATGTAGAGTACCAGTCAAAAGTTGCTACACACCTACATATCTATGGGTTTTTAGTTTTATTACTTTCCACATTCAATAATATAAATCAAAACTATGTAATAACACATATGGAATTATGTATTAAACAATAAGTGTTATAAGATCAAAATACATTTAGATTTCAGATTCTTAAAGTAGCAACCCTCTGTCTTGATGACGGCTTTGCACATTCTTGGCAACCAGCTTCACGAGTCAGCTGGAATTATTTTCCAACAGACTTGAAGGAGTTCCCAGATTTGCTGAGCGCTTTTTGGCTGCTTTTCGTTCACTTTGCTGTCCAACTCATCCCAAATAATTTGAATTGGGCCAAGGGCAGGCAAATATGGAGGCAAGGTAATTTGATGCATAACTCCATGACACTCTTTTTCAGTCAAATAGCCCTTACACAGACTGGAGGTATGTTTTGGTACAATGTACAACCCCACCTTGTCACAACACAACTGATATTCTCAAACGCATTAAGAAGGAAAACATCCAAAAATTAGATTTTAACAAGGTACACCAGTAAATTGACATGCATTCCTGGAGAATACTGTTTGAGAAAATGCCAAGAGAGTTCAAAGCTCTCATGAAGGTAAAGGGTGGCTTGTTTGAAAAATTTACAATATGAAACGTATTTTGGTCTGTTAAACGGTTTACTGGTCATTGCATGATTCCATGTTATTTGATGATTTTGATGTCTTCACTATTATTCTACGATGTGGAAAAAAGAAATACCCTTGAATGAGTAGGTGGGCGCAAACTTTTTACGGGTACTGTATATCAAATTAACATTTAAACAGGTGGACATAAAGATATGTAGTTATGTTCATACTTCCCAAAACATTTATAGAAAATGTTTTTTTATTCCAAACAAAGACCCAAATTAGTAGTGTTGACTCAAACAATTTGATTGGGTTTAAAAACAAAACAACTGATTATGGCACGTCTTTCGCTTATTTCATTTAGCCTACCTGTGACTTCCTAAAGAGACATTTCCTAAAGGGAGTGGTCAGATTTGTCATCTCGCCTTGGGCGGCGCTAAAATGTCCCCCGAACAATATTACGGACTGCTGGTAAGCCGCTCACTCCGCAGCGGCTCAAAGCCTCCAGAAGGGTGTGGGAGGGAACTAGACATTTCGGAGCGCATCCTTGAAAAGACTGAATCAAAACAGTAATTTTACACTGAGGAAAATACGACTGTCAAACATTGTTGCGTCATTGCTCGGCAGAAACGCGAAGTATAGAAAAGCGGAGGGAGAATATAATTCATGGAAATAAAATAGAAGACCGAGATTTTGCTTTTATTATTTTCTGACAACACCACAGCCCATTGAACACCCAAATGGCTGAGATAACCAATTTAAAACCAGCTCACGGTAAGTAAAGCACAACATGTTTAGTGTAGTTTGCTTATATTAAATTAAGAAAAGTACCTGTCTATACTTACTGGAAGCCAATCCTCTGGTGTAATCTAACGGAGGATTTTTTTTTCTGAATGGTGTGTTGGGCTAGGAAGGCGGGTGGGTCTAAAATCTTTGAATGTATCCACATGTTTAAATGTTACTATAACCCTAAAGGCACAGTTGTATATTCAATTGATGTAATATTTGAAAATATATAGCACTTGTCTATTTAATATTTCATTCGACATGATAGCGTGTAGCCAACTGTTAGTCCCCACTGTTATGTTTGTTTCCTGTAATATAGATAATTCTGATCGTATTGAACCAATATCTTGAATAAATAAATGAAAGCCTCCTAGAATATTGAAAGCCTGCGATTGGAAAATCGCACTTATTATTGGCAGTGTTTAGTAGGAATGTGTTTGTGAAGCCGGGCCTGTTAAGGCCTCGACTGAATGTCACCAGTTCAAATAATTTTAGGACGAACAGTACATGCTCTATTTGAACTTGTATGCCTATAGTAGTTATTGTTTTCTGGGAGTACAAAATTCGCCTGGACATGTACGTGTGTGTTGATGCGTGCTTTTATTCCCGGCAGTCACCACTACTGCTTGATCAGATTTTATCCTGTGCAGGAAGAATGTAGGCACGGGATGTTGGCTGCTGAACATTTGACAGGAGGTAAAAACGACTGCGATTTCAGATGTGCGCGGTACGGATTTTCATGGGAAAGTTTGTCGTGCGCATACTTAGCTATAGTGTATACTCATGCCTTCTCCATATTTACACTATCTAATGGCGCTTACTGCGCGTGTGGTGGAGAGGATGATGACGTTATGTCTATTTCTGGGGCTTGGCATTAACTGTGCCTGCCTACATGCTATTCTATTGTTTTGATCCACACCTATCAGAATTGTTGAAACGGACCCGTGTCCAAGGCAGAACAGAACATTCGGGCATGGTGGGTGGTGGTCAGGATGCCTCGCATCTCACACTTCACCCCAAACGCATCGGGGCTTCCATTGTAATCTAGTTACATTAGCAGCATTGATGGATGTTTTGCCAATGGTGCCCCACTCCCTTGTCAGTGGTAAAACCTAGATTGGGGCTTAATTCTGGGCAAAATATGTTCCTATTTAGAGAATGACTGGACTAAAATATAATCACTTCACCGTGTCACATTCATATATTAACAGCCTAATGTAAATAAATGTATACAATGAATCACAAAATACACTAAAAGTGCAAGAAAAACAGGAAAAACAGATCAGCCTAATGAGACATAAAACCTCAACAACATTTATTAAGAAACTAGAGTCTAATTCTCCTCTCCCCCAGAAAATAGATGAGCTCTTATAGATAAGATGTTCTCTGCAGCGGAGGGGAGTGACGCTAATATGTGTTGACTTGCCTGTAATGTTAGAGATGCTTGTCTGTGAAAGGGCGTTTTCTATAGCTATCATGAATTTATCATGAATGCATCTGCATCTGCATTGTTCAATCGTTCAATTAATATTAGTATTATTCCTCACCTAACAGATACTGTAGGTATTGCCCAGAGCATCTTGAATGGCCTTTGTGCAGTTTTTCCAGGCAATTGAAGCCAGTGCCAAAGCTGGAGCAAAGAGCAGCAGATTACTGGATAATTTTTTAATGTTGGAAATTAACTTACCAAAAAGATTTGTAAGTGTATGTACAGTGACTTCAGAAAGTATTACGACAATTTCCCTTTCTGCTAATTTTGGTGTGTAATAGACTGAATTTATTATTTATCTTTAGGATTTAAAGTCAAGGCTTTGGCTAGGCCTCTCGAGGACATTGACCAACATGTCCCAAACGCACTTTTGTGTTGTCTTGGCTGTGTGCCAAATACTTTCAGTTTAAGGTTTGCTGCACTCTGGATGAAGTTTTCCTCAAGGACCTCTATTTTTCTCGGTTCATGCTAACCTCAAATGCTAATCAGTATCCCAGTCCCTCCCGACGAGAAGCATCCTCACAGCATGATGCTCCCAAAACCATGCTTCTCCATATAGATGGTGTTTGTAAATTACTAAGGATGGAGAAAGCGTTTTCTCACAAAATGACACTGTTGGATATGAATATGTTGAACCTCTCACTCAAAGCCTTGATTATGCTGAAAGTATATCTAAATTCAAACTGGGTCTCATGCAGTCAAATAAGAGAGATCCATCCAGGGTTATATACAGATCAAAACCTACCACTTTCAAGTGATAGACCAGGGGTGTCAAACCGGTTCCACGGAGGGCAGAGTGTCTGCAGGTTTTTGGTTTTTCCTATGAATTGGTTCCCAGTTCAGACCTAAACAACCAGGTGAAGGTAGAAACTAACCAATGAGTGACCTAATTAATCAATCAAGTACAAGGTGAGAGCAAAAACCTGCAGACACTCGGCCCTCCATGGAACCGGTTTGACACCCCTGTGATAGACAATGAAATTCTCCTTAAAGTACTCTTTTTAATTATGACAGAGTTTGTTATAGAGCTATCAAGTTTATTAAAATATTGTAGTTGAAGATTACAAACAAAAATTATAATAAAACAAGTAAAATGAATTATGAAAATAATAGAATCTAACATGTATTAAATGTATCTACTATATAATTAATTTATTATGCATGAGGGGTGTGGTATATTGCCAGTACAGCTCAACTAAACATGCTTGCTTTATGCTTTATGCTGTGCTGAGTACTGGAATACAGCCCGTATCTGTGGTGTGTTGGACATATTCTACCCCTAAGGTGCCTTGATACTATTACGAACAGGTTTCTATTGCAATTTGAACAGTAACAATAAATGTTGTCATACTTGCTAATATACAGTATCATACACCACTTGGCATTCAGCCAATCAGCATTCAGGTATTGAATCTTCCGGTTAGCAATTCATCATAGAAAATGGCTGATTTATTGACGGGTTTATCCGAATGAACAATTAAATAATGATTATTATTGCATGTGATGTTTGCTATGCAAAATAGGCCTGTGGTCTGAGGAGATGGTGGGGATGACGGTGGATGTGTGGGTTGTCAGTATTTGATGTAAAAAGACAGATACTTTATTTTGAGAACCCCGGCCTGCTGTGCCATCTTGAATTCGAAACTTGGCGTAGGAGGTGCAGTGCCTGACTGGCTGACAACCCGTTGAGTCAATGAGTAGCTAAATAGGACTTGTTTCAAGGACAGTCTGCCACTGTAGAACTACAATGGTACCAAAATTAGACATAGTCTTGTAAATTCAATCAAATAAAATCTAACCTACATGAATAAAATATGCAATTCTGCACCTGCATCTTTACCGGATATCCAATAGAAAGCATAATTGATTTGGACAGTCTTTTCGATGTTGTTGGTATAATGAAATGGTAGAGACCTGCCATTGGTCAAAATGAAATGGACCACATTTGTAAAGTTATGCTTAGCATTCTGAATAAGTGTGTCTTAAGGGGTAGTTAGCATTTCTTATTACTCCTGTACATGTTACATATGGATTTGCTTTAGTAAAAACATTTTCTGAGTGATCTGAGAATAAGAATCCAGATCACAGTCTTGTTATTTTAAGAAAATGTTTGTCTTTCACCGGCGTGTTCACCGACGCACACGCTAGTGGTGAACGCATTCTCTGGCGAGCAACCACAAGTCAAGGCAGCGCTGTCCGTCATCCATCCGTCCCCCCGGGTGGCGGTGAGCCAACCTTGCAGCACCCTCTGGCACCACACCCAGGCATCGCCAGTGTGACCGGGATTCAAACGTATGGCTGCAGTGACGCTGTCAACGCGATGCCTGTGACAAAGTGGTCGCGGTGTGACTCGGGGGCACCACAGCAGAATCCGTTTCGACCGATCTGCGTGTCACTAGGAGACAAAGTAGGCAAATGACACAGAAAGGCATTTATGAACCAAACGCAGGAGAAACGGGGGACGCTCGAGACTCCCCAGGATGGCGGTTCAGGAGGCATTGGTGCAGGCTATGCGTGGCATCATCAGCCTTGGCACTCCATTCAGATCACTGCATCACAGGAGCAGCAACACGTGTAGTGAGATTCAGCATCACACTTTCCTCCAGCTCTTCTCTGCCCAGTCCTGCCCTTCAGGGGCCTCTTATGCTTCACTCGATTGGCTTCAGGTGTGCCTCATTAGGGGGTGGCAGCTGAGCTGCATTCAGGAGACTCTCTTTTTGCAGCGTTGGGCCGAATGCTCCCCTCAGGGGCGTTGGTACGGGAGTGGACAAGTAGAAAGTTCAAGTCGCTTGTATGAAACGTACTTCTTCATTCGTCCAAATGAATAGCTATTTTCTAAATGTCCATGATCCATTGCAGGAGGTTCCATCAAATTTTTTAAATGAATCTTTAGGCAAATCGAGGACAGTGTCGCAAATTACAGCTTAATTGATTCTAGTGCAACGCATTAAACTAGCCAATCTATATGACTGTAAGGGTACATTCACTGTTCAGACTCAGCTTAACAGTGTGTAGCTGGCTAGTAGCTATAAATAGAGCTTCACTAGCTGTACTCAGTAGATTCTCTTTATGATGCGGACAGTAGTGCATCGAGGGGAGTACAAAAGATATCCCAAAATATTGTCGTACTTTTTTTAAAACCCCAAAAAGATGTATGGAGTTGAGAGCAGCCAGATTGTGAATACAAATAAGGAAATGATTGTTTGACAGCACAGCATTATTGCATTGCTTGAATGATTAATAGTATATCATAACTTGGGGATTCTGTTGACCTTTCAACTGTTTGACCTACCTACATCAATATAGTTAATATTGAAATGTTTTATGTTGGAATAATCAAAATAATCCTCAAACAAGAAAATAAAAATTATTTACGACAAACCAACATTGTTTCTTAGGTTGCTCACTGTCCAGTTTCTTTGTGATTTTTTTTTTTGAATTCTGCAAATTTTGTGGCATTTCTTATAACACTGGCATTAATGAACTTGTGATGAAACATTGCAACTCAATACTTTGTATCGCTTTCGATGGTTTAGTCCCTTATGGGCTGTATTTGTCTCTTACATCTCTTGCTTGCTGTTCAGTCTGTATGCGGGGTTGAGTGAACCCAGTGACACGCAGTCCTACCTCTCCTTTCCGCAGTGTGTCAGACGCAGCTGCAGTGGCGGTGCTGAAATGCTCTTGTGAATTAATGCCATGGCGACTGGTGTCACATTGACAAGCCCCTTTCTTTCCCCATGGTGAAATATAGCCCACTCTCCCTTCATGACAAGATGTCTGTCTGTACTGCTTACTTTCCCACAGAATTAAGAAACGCACACAGAGAAGGTTATCATTTTGTGTATTGGGGTTAAGCTAATCTATCAACTCACTGCCGTGAGAAGCTGAGTAGCAGTGATGTACCTTAGTTTGTTGATGGCATCTGAGCAGATGCCGACGTCGTTGTTCACAGACAAGAGTTTAGCCGTTTTTTGTGAATGTACTGGGATACGAAATTGTTTATAGGATGATTCTTATGAATGTTTGCGTTATTTGATTAATATGTGTGTTTGGGTTATTTGGAAAGTACAGATAACTGTATGTAGTTGAACTAGCAAGTTAATGTTCCCCTCCACACTAACATCCCAATTTTCTTTAGGAGTTGGTTGATCAGTTTTACATGTAATATTCCGCTGGTTGTCTCAGCTCAGATGTCAAACATATCCTTAATCATACAGTCCTCGTTTCCTCATGTTTTCTGTACCGCAACATGCTCCTCGCACAATCTGAACCTTTTCCCTTGCCTCCGCACTCTATATTCCAGTCCCACACTCCCCCGCTATCAGCATCTCATAAGAATCAGACAATAGACTCATTGCTTATGATTAACAATTTACTGCAGTCTATTAATCACAGACGCTCCCTTCTTGCGTACAGACACGAGTATTACCACACAGACGTGCACACACACAAAGACACACGCATACACAAACACCCACCCCCACACACACACATAGGCACACCCATACACACATGCACACACACACACACACACACACACACACACACACACATAAACACCAGAGTTTTTATTCAAGCATTGTGCTCCTTTCAACCTCACTGGTTCAATTACAAATTCTGTAATTCCACCTTTTCTTAAGTATTGCTCTCGCAGCTATTGAGGTATTTAAGCACAGTATGTTTTTAAGTTAGACTTTGCTCTTAGATGTCAGTTCTTTATTGAATGTCATGTTGGTTATTCTGTGTGTCCTGAAAGTTGTGCTGTGTTATACACTGAATGAATATATAACTAAGTAGAACCAGTGAACATGAGTACATTCAGTGGAGTTGTCAATGCAGATGTGTCTGTAAGTTGGAATGAATTGAAAGTAGTTATTCAGGCAGTTGCACGGGAAGAATAATGAAAATATTTCAGATTCCAAACACGTAATATATTGTATAGGCAGTTCACTTAAGGATGTTAGATTAATTATGGATGAAAATGTGACATTCTGTGTCAGGATGACCATATAGTATGACCCTCAGAATAGTGACAATTATAAATTATTCATAAATAAATGCTCAGGGTTATACTCCAGGTCACTAATGGGTTAGAAAGAAGAAGCTGGGTGGACTAGCCACTTAATTAGTTAAGGAGTAAACCAACCTTTTTCTTTTTCACTAACATCTCTCTAATTCCCATCAATCTCCATATCCATCCTTCTTCTCTATCTCTCTCCCACTCGCTACCGTTCTCTCTCTTTATGTTGCTGAGGAAATGTCTGTGAATGGCTCAGCTGTGTAAAAGAGATGACATCATGTAATTCAGAAATCCCACTGGACTTGTAATGACCAATGGAGTAGAGGCAGGGTTCAGTCTTTGTCTAGAGGTAATGAGGGTGTGAGTGGTTGTGGAAAGCTATACACATTGTATACAGTGATTTGTGAGGCCTGCTTGACACTATGAAAATACAATAATGGGTGTGGCCAGCTAGACACTATGAAAATACAGTAATTAGTGTAGCCAGTTAGACACTCTGAAAATACAGTGATGTGTGTGGCCTGCTTGACACTCTGAAAACATTGATGTGTGCGGCCTGCTTGACACAATGAAAATACAGTGATATGTGTGGCCTGCTATGACAATTCTGTAATGGGTGTGGCCAGCTAGACACTATGAAAACACAGTGATGTGTGTGGTCTGCTTGACACTGGGAAGTTACAGAGTCATTATGGACATATGAACAGTTGGAAGATACAGTGAGGGGATGTGGCAGACTAGAGGCTAGAAATAGAGTGATGGGTGTGGCTAGATAGACGGTAGAAATATATTGCGGAAACAAATGACTGGCTGAAGAGGGACAGCAGAAAATCTTTGTCTAGGGGTGGGTGAGGCCAGCTTGACACTAGAGAAATAGAGAGTGTCCGAAACGTGTCTGAAACGAACTAGCAGTAGCTGTAGCCTTTCTCTTTAGCCACAATACTGCCAACTCCATGCAATTAGAAAGAGTGGTATATCATGAAATGTAGGAATTGACTCAGTTCTGCTGTCCTGTTTGGTACCTACGCTCTCGATCCTGTCTGGGTTCCAGCTACGGATCTTTTTGTCTGATGGTCTTTATGTTAGCAGCCAACGTCACCACTCATTCATACCAAATTCTTTCCTCACCCTCTCTTCAATTCATCATTGATTCTTCCCTCTCCCTTGCCTCCCTGTTACCTTTGAGTTATATAACCTGAAGTGATCCTGATGTGACTAGGTTTAAAACCAGCATTGTTTTCTTCTTATCTCTGGCTTGTCAAGCAATTAAAAGCCTCACCTGTCATTCAACTGGACGAGTGCCTGCAAAATCTGCCTCCAGCACTGTTGCTAAGCTCCTCCAGCTGACTTCTCTGCTGGATATGAATATTAGCTGCTCACATCCAAGTTAAACCCTCCACATACATTACTGTTGGTCTGCGGTCTGGCTGGCTGCATCTGGACTTACAAGTCCTGTTTTGCCTGGTAAAACAATGCTAAATGCTACACTTGCTACTGTTTCCAATGGTGCAGTAAGCAAATAAATAAATAAGCACTGAAAATTTCAAATAAAACTACATTCTTGCGGAAGTATTGTAGTTGATAGCTGGGGCATCTGTCTTAGCAACATAAAACATGTAGGTAATATTAAGTAGATGTGCCTATACGCATAGTCATACATGATCACAGAGGTTGGTTTGCATCAAATTTGCTCTCAAGAATCAAATGTAATGGGAATTCAACTGGTGGGTGCGGCTTCTTTAAATGTTATTTCTATCCATTTGACTTTTACATGGAGTCTGTTCAGTAAAATTCGTTTTAAAACCACCTGAGTGGCTGAGCTGCACTTCCATTTCCAAGTTGGTTGATGCCGCTGTCTGAAAAATACATCATGTTGAATGATACTCTTGCATTCATCTGTTTTCATTTGAGTCTGTATTTATTCACTGATATGTAGTGAGTGATTCATTCCAGAGGCTGTCTTGACTCCTTATGCAACATCATCCCATACAGTAGATGTTACAGTTCAGAATGTCTGCACATACAGAAGATATATAGTCACGAATAGCATCTGTTCGTTATCCTACCAAGTAATTTAGTCTCAAACCCGTCAGTAAGCAAATTGTTCTTTTTACGATAAAATGGAGACGGAAGTTCCATGAAACTTCCATGATAACAGCATGCATAATTTAGACTGTATTTATTTATTTAGTTGTTTATGCATTTGCATCAGTGGATGTTCAGTATCTGGGTTTGTTTTTATGAATGTTTATACAGTAATTGCTCTCGTATTAATGTTCTGTATGCTGTGTAGATAGCGTAGTTTAGAAATACCCATGATCCCTGGTGCTGTGTTACATTTAGTAGAACTAAAGGGAAAACAGCAGAAAATACTCCAAAGCTCTTGAGTCCTCATTACAGCTGTGATCAGTGCAGCTGTACAGACGTGTATCAGCCACACACCTGTGTGCACACAGATGAACACACACACACACACACACACACATGCACACGCTTCTGATCTCTATAGCTCAGACAAGAATTGAATCAACTGTGTTATTGCAGGACTGGAGCAAATCACAGATCCCTGCTGTTTTGTGTACACTGAATATCAATATGTCTTTACAATGATGATGTTTACATTACCTTACAATCTCCTGTGCTGATAAAGCCTGACAGAACCTTATATTCCTTGGTCTCTATCCTGATAGAGCATGACAGAGCCTTATATTCCCTTGGTCTCTGTCCTGATAGAGCATGACAGAACTTTATATTCCCCTGGTCTCTGTCCTGATTGAGCATGACAGAACCCTATATTCTACTGGTCTCTGTCCCGATTGATAGAGCATGACAGAACCTTATATTCCCCTGGTTCCTGTCTTGATAGAGCATGACAGAAGTATAGCCCCAGCCTCTGCCTTGCCTTGATTGAGCTTGACAGAACCTTAAATTCTCCCGGTCCCTATCTCGCCTTGATAGAGCATGACAGAAAGCTATACTCCCCTGGACCCTATACTGTTACATTGTACCCTATTCTGTATACTACATTCTTAACACCCTTGAGCTCTCTTACACCCACACACACACCCACACACACACCCACACACACACACACACACACACCCACACACACACACACCCACACACTCACAGTGTGAAAAAAACATCTCTTAGACGGTACATGTACTGAATCTTTCTCAGGCATCTGTCGCCACATCACCACATCTGTTGCCACTACCTCACCGCATTCCCTGTCAGTACATTACCTCACAACAGTACCTGCCATTACATTCACTCATGTCTTGATGTTTTCATTTAGTTTAGTGCGTACCCTAACCGTACATTAACAACGCTAGCATCGCCCAGAGTGCTTTGCTTGTGGGCGGGTCTGTTAGTAAGCTAGCGTCATAACAGCAGGTAAGGTGTGTGTCCAACTTTGAGCATAGCAAATTTGTGTGAAGGAAAGTCCGCTAAGTTATATTAAAACAATTGGAATAGAAATGTATTTAAATACATGTTATATTTCTCTTCTCAATTCATATGCCTCAATTATGTTATTCCAACACAACATGTAATGCTAGCTTACTAGAATTAGGTACCCACCAGTCAGCTAACGTAGCTAACTACCTAATATTGACACCAAAAGCACCAACTATTTTGGCCAACTGTCTACACGCTGCATCTCCACGTTTGCGTCTCTGTAGGAAACTTTTTTTCATTTTTAAAAAGGGCCGCAAAAGCAGACAAATGAACTTTAATTGTGGAACTAAAGTTATCAGTTATTTTTATTGCATGGATAGCACTTAACAACCACCTATGCAAAATCCCTTGATAGGTCATTCCCCAATGATAGGGACGTTTGATTTGCATGAAGTTGGGAAACCTGAACTTATTCTTTGCCTCTCACGGATCCTACTCTTAGAACCACAAGCCACTTCCTCGCTACTCTTCTCTTAATTGAAATGAATCAAGCCATCCCCCCCTTCACGAACAGTGTGAATGTACCGTAAGGATGTGTTACATTACAACCAATACAAAAGTAGCCAGCTACTGAAGATATAAATGATGACATGTCAAGCAATGGACAATAATTTTTTTTTTACTGCCCAAAGGCAATCTGCTGCCCAGAGCCAGTCTGTTGCCCTGTGTCAAGGGAATCCAGAGAGACTGAACAACTTCTCCATTTAAAGTTCACAATAATAAATATCTAAGGAACACAGATATGCTCATGTGAACCCTGTTATCATGTACGGTATTCTGCCTGAGTGAACTGTAATGATTCTGTCTCTCAGGTTGTTAATATTTGATGGTTAGTGCGAGTACACACACTACTGTGTGTGTGTCTGCCAGGATGTGTGTGTACTTCCGCCTGCCCAAGTCTCTGGTGTTTGCTGGCGTCTGGTTAAGAGCTCCTTGTGTGGGGACGTTGGAACACACAGCCTGTTCTCATCGGCGTCATGGTTCCTGAGTGAACTTGGAATTCCAGTCAGCTGCGACTGACCAGCTCGACAGAAGAGGGGCCCCACTGTTGCCAGGGAGATCTGAGCACCATGACACTGGGGCCACATGGGGAGATTAGTGTTATGCAAGAGACGAGAGTGGAGGAAAGAGAAGAATATTATGGGATAAAATCGTTTAATTTCATTAAACATTTTAAACTGAATGAGGACGAAACAGATCATGTTTCTATGACAGCAAACACACAAACATTCAAAAGCAACAAGACAGACTACCCACTACCTTACTCATAGATGGGCATTGTGCTTCTGTCAATCAGTCCTTGAGAAAATGTGACCATCATCAGCACAACCTAGTAATCTACTTACCAAACCATCAGCTGCTAGCACTTAGCATGGCTGCACTCCAGTCATTTGCTAAGATAGGTACCATAACATAACAATACCATAACAAAGCATGTGTGTGTATGTAATGTATGTCTACAGTGCCCCTCCAGAATTATTGCCCCTCTTGGTGAAGATAGAGCAAAAAGGGTTATAAAGAAGTTTCATTGTCAGCTTGTTCACACACTCCAAATATGAATGAAAGCTAATCTTTAATGCAAAACAAATATCAATTCGTAGACACCGCTGCATTCTGCACTTTGTGCACCCTCCCTTGCCAAGATAACAGCCCTGAATCTTTTAGGAGGTGGGAGAACACATAAAGGGATCTGACCATTCATGCATGCAGAATTTATCCAGATACTTCAGAGCCTTTGGCCCTCACTTGTGTTCTCTTTTTTTAAACTCACCCCACAGATTTTGAGTGGAGTGAAAGTCAAGGGGCTGGATGGCCATTTGAAGAGTTTGATTCTTCAGTTGGTGAGACATTCTTGTGTGGAGCTGGAGGAATAATTTGGATCATTCTCCTACTAAAAGATCCAATATAGACCTAATTTTAGCATTAAAGAAGCAGACAGATGGTCTAACATCTCCAGATATTTGACAAACTCCGTGATTACATGCATCCTAACACATTTCCAGGGATTTGGAAACAAAACAGCTCCACAGCCCTACAAAATCACCCTTATTATTTTCTGCTTGACCATCTGTCATATGTGAACACATTGACTGCTACAGTTCTTCAGGCTTTGGTCACCCCAAATTCTAAGTGTTTACATCATGTAGATGAGTTGCATTTATTATATTTTTATTTAGATACTCCAACAAAGAAATAAACAGAACATTATAATGCAGCCATTTCTCCAAAAGCAGGAAATGCAATGAGAGTATGAACAGTAGTCAAACAGTGAAATCAAATTATTGGTAGAGAGTGGCACTTGTAACAACAGGATCCTTTAATTCCAACTCGGCTCACATATAAAAAAATGGATGCAGTATTTGCATGCAGCTGTTTTTAAAGTTAGCTTAATTGTTTGCTGTGTAATGTCAAATAAAGTATCACCCAAAGCAGTAGTAGATCCAGGCTGGTGCCTCAGGTTACATTTTTAACTGGGTCACATGCTCAATCCAAGTTACGATAAGTGGTGTATTTCAGAATGAACAATAAACTGTTTGAGCAAGATACAGCTACTGGAACCCAGGCTGAAATGCTAATGCATATATGTAGATAGATTCTACAGAGACAAAGTCAGATAATGAGACAAACCCAGGAGAGAGGGTGGGAGAGAGAGAGAAGGAGATGATGGACCAGATTACAGTTACTTTTAACTTGAACTTATCTGAGCCTATATGTGGCAAGGTCCCAATGAACAAGAGAAAAAGGAAATATTTTGATTGTGCTGCTTTTATCAAGTCCAGACCCTTAAAATGATTTAGTTGTTGTTGAGTTTTAAACCTGGTTTTCTTGCTTTATAGAAAATATTTTTGACAACCTTTCAAATTCACATTTTAACCTGAAAATGATGTTTTTTAAATGAATCCAGTGTCCTGTTTCATAGTCCTTCATTAGACACTTCTATTCATGTTTGTTGAAGGACTTTGAAAGGCCAACTTTTCCTGTTACAGCTACCCGTCAGCGTTTATATAATCGGGTCGTGGAATGCCTAGTGTCGCATGACAAATGTCAGCTTAAATGCTATGCAGTGAACAAGACAGCGTCTTACAGTGTTAAAAAGACACAGTCAAATAGACGGGAAGTAAATTCCAATAAAAAATGAATAACTTTTCTGTGTCTTGGCTCTCTCTCCCTCCATTTTCTACTTGCCCCTCTCAGAGGTGTCTCCGGTGCTGGCAGGCTTCCTGGGTGCCGGCGTCCTGGTGGTGTCAGTCACAGTGGCTGTCTTCCTCTGGACCTGTTGCCAGCGTCGTTACCGCCAGCTGACGGGCAGCTACAAGCTCCAATCAGGGCCCCGCGACCCGGCCGTGGACCCGCCTTACAAGTTCATTCACATGCTCAAGGGCATCAGCATCTACCCGGAGACGCTCAGCAACAAGAAGATCGTTCGCGTGGGTCGACGTCCAGGTTCCTCACGGAAAAGCGGCGGGTCCGGCGTCGAGTGGGGTCGTAACGGTGAGCGGGGACGAGAGGGAGGCGGTGGAGGGGGAGGAAGGGTGATCGTGGTGGACGCCGACCCGGAAACGGGCCTCCTCAACGGCTCCACACACCTGCAGATGAGCCACCTACTGCCGCCTGCTGGTCAGCCGAGGTTAGAGCGGGCGCTGCCCATCCGCTCAGACTACTGCTGCCTGGAGAGCAGCTCTGGAGGTAACAGCAGTAGCAGTAGTTGTGATGCCAGCAAGACAACATCACCCTTCACCCCGTGCCAGGGTGAGGGAACCACCACTCCGCCTGCCGCCCTGGGCACCCTCAGCCTGGCTGTGGACTACAACTTCCCCAAGAAGGCCCTGGTGGTGACCATCGTTGGTGCCCAGGGTCTTCCCGCTGTCGATGAGCAGGCAGGGAGCTCAGACCCCTATGTGAAGATGACCATACTGCCGGAGAAGAAGCATCGGGTTAAGGTGACTCACATTCATCTGGGGGTTTCTTCTGAACTATAGGGTTTATTTTTCTAGTTTGCTTTGAAGAGAGTTTCATAATTACAGGTTTAGAAGGAAAACGTATACATGGAGTGTAACTTAATTGTAAAGATGTACATTTTCTTTGGCATTGCCCCATTGAAAATCAAATACACAATTCATTCTTCTCGCAGTTTTAAACTTGCAGTTTCATTCCAACAAACAACACATTCAGTTAATGATTATACCATAACATCATGAATACTGACAGGTTAAGTGAATAACACTGATATACCGATCAGCCATAACATTATGACAACTGATAGGTGAAGTGAATAACACTGATAATCTCGTTATCATGGCTCCTGTCAGTGGGTGGGATATACCAGGTAGCAAATGAACATTCTGTCCTCAAATTTGATGTGTTAGAAGCAGGAAAAATGGGAAGCGTAAGGATCTGAGCAACTTTGAGAAGGCACAAATTGTGATGGCTAGACAACTGGGTCAGAGCATCTCCAAAACTGCAACACTCGTGGGTTGTACCTATTAAAAGTGGTTCAAGGAAGGAAAAGCGGTAAACTGGCGACAGGGTCGTGGGCAGCCTGAGCTCACTGATGCACGTGGGGAGTGAAGGCTGGCCCGTGTGGTCTGATCCAACCGACAAGCTACTGTAGCTCAAATTAATGAAAAAGTTAACGCTTGTACTTTTAGAAAGATGTCAGAACACACAGTGAATCGCAGTTTTTTGCGTATGGAGCTGGGTAGGCGCAGACCAGTCAGGGAGCCCATGCTGACCCCTGTCCACTGCCGAAAGTACCAACAATGGGCACGTGAGGATCAGAACTGGACCACAGAGCAACAGAAGAAGGTGGCCTGGTCTGATGAATTACATTTTCTTTTACATCATGTGGATGGCTGTGTGTGTGTCACTTACCTGGAGAACACATGGCACAAGGATTGACTATGGGAAGGAGGCAAGCCGGTGGAGGCAGTGTGATGCTTTCGACAAAGTTCTGCTGGGAAACCTTAAGTCCTGCCATTAATGTGGATGTTTTCTTTGACACTAAGCATTGTTGCAGACCATTTGCACCCTTTCATGGCAATGGTATTCCCTGTTGGCATTGATAATGCGCAGGATAATGAGCCCTGCCACAAAGCAAAAATGGTTTAGGAATGGTTTGAGGAACACAACGAGTTCAAGGTGTTGAATTTGGAGGTGCCTCCAAATTCCCCAGATCTCAGTCCAATCGAGCGTCTGTGGGATGTGCTGGACAAACAACTCCGATCCATGGAGGCCCCACCTCTCAATTTACAGCACTTAAAGGATCTGCTGCTAACGTCTTGGTGCCAGATACCACAGCACAACTTCAGAGCTCTAGTGCCTTGATGGGTCAGGACTGTTTTGGCGGCAAAAGGGAGACCCTCACAATATTAGGCAGGCGGTCTTAATGTTATGACTGATCGGTGTACTGTACATTTCTAATCTGTACTGTAAATCTTTGCAAACATATGATGGGGTTGCAAGGTTAAGGTGTCATTACTCCCATCATTTGAAGTATAAAATACATTCTGTAAATGCTAATGTGTTACTGTAAATGTTTGTGTTACTGTTAATGTGTTACTGTAAACGTTTGTGTTACTGTTAATGTGTCACTGTAAATGTGAAATTGGCCCTCCGAGTGTGTATTAAGCAGACTGACTTCTGAATCATTACTCACCAGACCCGTGTGCTGAGGAAGACTCTGGAGCCAGTGTTTGACGAGACGTTCACCTTCTACGGCGTGGCTTACAGCACGCTGTCCGACCTCACTCTGCACTTCCTGGTGCTCAGCTTCGACCGCTTTGCCCGTGATGACGTCATCGGGGAGGCAGCCGTGCCTCTAGCCGGGGTGGACCCCAGCACAGGGCGAGTCCACATCACCCAGCAGATCAGCAAGAGACACATTCAGGTTAGCGAAGACATGCGCTTTACAATAAGAACGGAACGGAGAGACGGATGGGGAGCGAAAGAGTGAAGAAGAATTAGAGGGAGAGGAAGTGTTTTTTGGGGGTGGAAAAGTGAGTACCAAAGGATGGGGGATAGATAATGATACTCTACAATGAGACGAGGGGAGGAAAAAAGGGAGGGGGAAATGGGTGTGGTGAAAGACAGCCTTACATATAGTGATGAGCAGACAGAAATGGAGGATGGACAGAGAGGGATGGAAAAAGAGACTGAGAGGAGGCTGTTAGAGTGGAGGGGGGGAGTGGCTTTTATGACCAGCTACACTAGAGATAGATGGAGCAGGGTGAAGGAAAGAGATAAAAGGGAGAAAGGAGAGGAGAGACTGACAGTAATTGGGAAAATTACAACGATGAAATGGTATATACAATATAACAACCTGTCATGGCTAGTTTGCTTTTTGCCTGCCGCAGATTTACTATTGCCAACAAGCAATCTCTCCAGCATTTAATCTTTATTACACACATGCACACTTCTAGTCACCGTGTGTGTGTGTGTGTGTGTGTGTGTGTATATTGATTGGGCGCCCATTAGGCCCATAAATGCAGAGATAGGATGGTGTTATCTCTGACTGTAGGAAGACATCCATCAGAGTCAGCAATGGATACAAAAGCTTGATTCCCACATCATTAGAAATGATCCATATGGTGGGGGGCGGAGGGTGGAGTCAGAGCAAGCAGGGAGGTTAGTTAGACAGAGAGGGGGGTAGCGTTAGAGAGAGTGGAGAGAAGAAAGGGTAGTGACAGAGGGAAAGAGGGGAGGGGGAGAAGAGAGAGACTTCCAGTTCCACTCAAGTATCACTACACACAGCCGGACACACATGGACAGAGACGCACTGTGCAGTGTTGATGAGACCTTATGCCTTTTTGTGAGAGACCAAAAATAAACACGTACTACCAAGCCCCCCTCGAGAGGGAGAGGGCAAGAGAGAGGAGAGGAGAGGAGTGGAGGGGAGAGACATTACCAGATACAGATATAGTCTCTCTTTTGAGTTGACACTGTACACACCCACTGTTCTTCAAAGGGAGTAGATGCAATCACACACATGAACAAACATAAACATGCAGACACACACACACACACACACACACACACACACACACACACAAAACACATGAAAAGACATTAAAGGCATAAGTATCATTCTCAGTCTCACTAAGCCTGTCAAGCGAGACAGTACACTCTTAGAAGTAAAGGTGTCTGGTAGGACATTTAGGGGATTTAAAATTGGCTACACTGGTGGAACCTTTCCAGTTCAATAAGGTATGTCAAAGAACCCTTGTGTAAAGGTTTAAACCCGAACCGTTTTGGGTGTTTGTTTTTTTAGAATACATTGGAAAGGTGGCAGCCTAACAGACATTTGCCACCTGTTAGTGTAAATGTCATTTATGTTCATCATGTTCAGTTTGAGCACTGTGAATTAAAATGTTACTTTAGGATTTATGTACATTGTGGTAGGTAATCCGCTCATACAGGCACACTAATATTCTCAACTAAATCTCCATGCACTCAGACACAATTTCACATCCTTCTTCTTTACAGACTCCATCTTCTCTTCTCTCCATTTCTCTTGATTTTTCTCTCTCCTTCCCCTTTTCACTCTACTTCCATCTCTCTCTGCTGCTTATCTTGTTTCTCCCTGGTTTGGAAAAGAGCCTTCAATTTGAATACCCCTTCCATTTTACTTCAGCCTGAAGGGGTCTAGAGACAGGATGGAATTGATATTTTAGTAGTGGGGAAAAGAGTGAGAAAGGGAGAATGGGGGGACGTTAAAACAAGACATAAAACAGAAGATGGAGAGAGAGAGAGATTTTTTAGTGTTAAGCAGAAAGAGACACATGGATATCTGCAGAGGAAGTGAAAGAAGAAAAAGAGAGAGACCAGATGGAGATAAAGAATCAGAGCGTTCAAACTATCACCAGTAATAAAACAAGTAGCAGCTCCTGATTGGCTGAGTAACAAGGGTGGTGCCCAGTTGAATGGCATTTTTTATTTATTTTTTATTTCCTGAACAATGTGTGGTTCACTGAAACTGGAATGAATTATTTATTTCATGTTATTCGACAAAAGGCTTGGCCTATTATTATAGAAGTAGCCCATTTTAATTCACTTCTTAGGTAACTGAGGAACGTCCCTTTGGAAGGAAAGCTTATGATCAGTCTGGATGCCTAGATGTTTAAAAGCATTGACACACAGTAAAGGTCACTGTCTTTTTTTCTTAGTAATGTTGTCAGTTGTTAAGGAGGCGGTGGCAGATAGGATAGTTCTCTTGTTTTGGACTGTTAGATTTATGCCAAGCACTGACTCAATGCTATATCTATGGAACAAATTTATAAGATACAGTAGGCCTATTAAAATGTCAGGGAACTAAGCTAGAAATATTTTCAGATTCTCACAAATGTGTTGATACACTATGACTTATAAAATATGGAAAATAAACAACACATATAAATGCACCATGTGGTTTTGCTTAATAAGAACATTAAAATAAAGACAAATGCTAAATGTCTAGATTTTGAATACTACCTTTGTTGGTATTTTCAGAGACTGCAGTGGCAAGTCTTAATTAGAAAAAAGACCCCCTCCCCTACTGGTGCGTCTAAATGAGATGTGGCATTAAGATTTGCTCACTAATGAAAAAGCTGCCGATACACTGTGGTGGCCTAGAGACTATTAGGATGCTATCTACTTATGTCTACTTGTGGATTCCAGTGCAGATGGTAACAGATTTCCACACAAACGCGTCAAGGTGTACACGCACTCGCATGCAGGCACACACACACACACATAAATACACGCACACACGCACACATGTCCTGGGATATTCTCACTCACTTTCTCTGTGCAAGTTATAAATCAGCCTTGGGCCGCCTCCCACTGAGCGTTGCCATGGTGACGACTAGTAGCGGTATAGGAATTCACAGTCTGAGAAAAGAGAGAGAGACATCAAAGTAATGGAACCGAGTCGGAACACAAGGAAAACAGAGTAATGAAGAGAAATATGGCGGATAACAGGTCTACCGTGGATCGTGAACGTTTATACACCTGTTTCACAGTGTTCACATTCAGCAAAAAATTATTACATTTTTTTAATTCAAAATGAACACATTTTTTAAATGGTGTTTTCTTGATTGCGCATGTTTTGACATAACAAAAATGTTTACTTGGAAGAAAGTGTTCCTGCCATCAAAGCGATGAACCTCAATTTGGTGATGCCCAATTCACGATCATGGACCAGTTCATGAGAGTGGAAGGTCGAGAACTCTGTCCTCTGATGCACGCCTTGCCAAGCCGGCAAAACACAGCAGTTGAGCCTGTAGGCACCCAAATCAAAGGCAGTCCTATCTGACATCCTACCAAAAAGAGCACTGAGACTATTTGCAACACCCTCAACTGGACCAGCAAGAGTCCAACAATAATATTCTAGGACCTGTTAGGGAAATATATGTTCTTGGCTTTTGTCAAATTTGCTAAGACTTATTTCTTTGGGATGCATAGGTAGACAGCCATATTCAAACAGATTCTCAGATTGTCAACCAATTTTAAGTCAAGACTGAAACTCACCTCGCCAATGACAAGCATAAACATAGCAGGATGCAACCAAAACACTTGAAAATATTGCAGGTTTTATTTTGTGTTGTATTAAATCTGATCCAAACACATACAGTGAGGAATTCAGTATTTGATCCCCTGCTGATTTTGTACGTTTGCCCACTGACAACGAAATTCACAGCATAGTGTGTTACCCATTGTTTTCTTGGTGACTATGGTCTCAGCTGCCTTGAGATCATTGACAAGATCCTCCAGTGTAGTTCTGGGCTGATTCCTCTCCGTTCTCATGATCATTGCAACTCCACGAGGTGAGATCTTGCATGGAGCCCCAGACCAAGGGAAATTGACAGTTCTTCTGCATTTCCTCCATTTGCGAATTATCGCACCAACTATTATCACCTTCTCATCAAGTTGCTTGGCAATGGTCTTATAGCCCATTCCAGCCTTGTGTAGGTCTACAATCTTGTCCCTGACACCCTTGTACAGCTCTTTGGTCTTGGCCATGGTAGAGAGTTTGGAATCTGATTGATTCTGTGGACACGTGTTTTTTATTCAGGTAACAATCTGAGATTAGGATCTCTCCCTTTAAGTGTGCTCCTCAGATTGTTACCTGTGTAAAAGACACCTGGGAGCCAGAAATCTTTCTGGCTGAGAGGGGATCAAATGCTTATTTTCCTCATTAAAATGCTAATCAATTTATAACATTTTTGACATGCATATTTCTGTGTCTCTCACTGTTTAAATAAACGTACCATTTAAATTAGACTGATAATTTCTTTGTCAGTGGGCAAACATTCAAAATCAGCAGGGGATGAAATACTTTTTTCTCTCACTGTATGTTTGAAATTAAATGTACTCTTTTGTCTTGCAGAATTTTTTTAAGGTATTATTGAACTAAATGGGTGATTTGGAGCTGATTGTTTAACACAAGCTTCATCACACTGCCTCCACAGTATTTTACAGATGATGTGGTAGTGCTTCCGATCATGAGCCGTTCCAAGCTTACTTTTTTCTTCCTATCATTCTGATACAGGTTGATCTTTGTTTCATCTGTCCAAAGAATGCTGTTTGGACAAATGAAACAAAGATCAACTGAGCTGGCTTTTTTAGATTGAGGTTTTTGGGTAAATCTAATCTGGCCTTTCAAATCTTGAGTCTTATGAATGGTTTGCATCTTGTGGTTGCCACTCTGTATTTGCTCTCGTGAAGTCTTCTCTTTAAGTCTTCGCTTGGATAATGATATGTCTACCTCCTGTACTGTTCTTCACTTGGCTCTATGTTGTAAAGGTGTTTTTCTTTTACCGTGGAAAGGATCCTACGATCATCTACCACTGTTGTCTTCAGGCCTTTTTGTGTTGCACAGCTCACCAGTGTGTTCTTTTATTCTTAGAAATTACTAAGCTGTTTATTTGTCAACTCCTTATGTTCTTGTTATCTCTCTGAGGGAATTTTTTTGTATCCTAAGGGTGGCCTGTTTCACTTGCATTGAGAGCTCCTTTGACCGCATGTTGTGGGTTCACAGCAACAGAGTCCAAATGCAAATGCCACACATGGAATCAACTTTTACCTGCTTAATTGATGAAGAAATAATGAAGGAATAGCCCAGACCTGTCCATGAAACTTTGAGTAAATTTTCCAATTACTTTTGGCTCCTTGAAAAACAAAAGCTGAGAGACTGCACTTTAGGCAACATTTTCATTATTTAACTGTAACTTAAATATTTTTGGTAAACAGACACAATAACAAAACTTATGTCAGTGATAATAAAAAACAATAAATTATTGTTGTCCAAAGTTGGTAGAAAATTATTCCAAATGATCTACAGCTTCCAACGTTAATGACTAAAGCGTTTTCTAACAAATGTCCTCTGTGTTGTGAAAATGTGCACAATCAAAACATTATAATAGTATATTACTAAGTTACTTGAAAAACATCAATAATGTGTAGGAGGTGATATGTTTCTGTAGGAAAGGAAAAAAGTTCTCTCTTTTAAATGTAATTTGATATGTGTAGAGAAGTGACACTGTACAGCATACTGTAATAGAGTTATTTTCAGCTTTCTAGGTGCCTGTGCACGTGTGTGAGAATATGCATTCTAAAATTGTGCATGTTGTTGTCCCTGCAGTGTGTGAGTCGTGGTGAGCTGCTTGTGTCCCTGTCCTACCATCCTGTCACTCAAAGGCTCAATGTGGTGGTGCTGAAGGCCAAACACTTGCCTAAGATGGACATCACTGGTCTGTCAGGCAGTAAGTATTACACAGACATACACACACACACACACACACACACACACACACACCACACACACACACACACACACACACCACACACAATCTTTCACCCCTCTCTCTCTCCCTCACAGACCCCTATGTGAAAGTGAACGTGTTTTATGGTCGAAAGCGCATCGCCAAGAAGAAGACGCACGTGAAGAAATGCACGCTCAACCCTGTGTTCAATGAGTCATTCGTCTACGACGTGCCCGCCGAGTTGCTGGCCGACGTCTCTGTCGAGTTCCTGGTGGTCGACTTCGACCGCACTACCAAGAATGAGGTGGTGGGCCGCCTGGTGCTGGGCGGGCAGAGCCTCATGCCCACTGGGGTCACCCATTGGAGAGAGGTCTGTGACAACCCTCGGCGGCAGATTGCCAAGTGGCACAACCTTGGCGAGTATTAGCAGCTCTGAAAAATCACCCACGTTTTCAAAAGTCTTGATATTTTTGACGAGTGGGTATATAGGTGAAATATCCACCGTCCCTATTTACATCCTATTCTATGAGAAAAAATAAGAAGAAAATAGAAATAGAGACACAACTAGACCACCGTAGCCCCACCCAGCACAGACTTACACGGTTGGGTCGCTACTATGAAAAATGACTGCAACCATCAAGACAACCACATCGGCCGAGAAAAATATGACCAGACTTTCAGAAATCACTGACAACAAAAGATGGAGGACTTCAAAACACAGCTAAATTGAAATGTATATATGCGAATAAATACAGTGATTTAATGCTGTCCTAGCATTTAGGTGGTATGGTAAGGGGCGGGCTGTGGTTCATCCAATTAGAGTGAGAGTGCATCATATCCCCGCCTCCCTTCTCCAGCCCCTCCCACCCTACACATCGTTGGTATAAACATTTGATTACTAGCATGCTGAACAAATACACAAGTTAATCTACTAGTGTAAATTTTCTCTTGTCTGTGATTCCATTTGAGGGGGATTTGTACACCAGTATGTACCCATGGTACTGCACAACACTGGAAGGGTTTATCGTAATTAGAGGGTGTGCAGGGGAGGGGTTTCTTTCCTTTTTTACAGGAGTGGTAATATTAAATATTTCATCAATTTCTGGGGCACAAATGGATTCTATAGTAATATATTCAAAAAGGACTTAAGTGTTTAACGTAACAGGCAGGTAAGGTTATGGGGATTTTGGGACAATTCATCACCCCGTGATGCTTCTTTCTATGTAGACGTAAATGTTTTAGCGGTAAACTCACTCAGCAATGATATCAATGAAACATAATAGTCAGACTAAACTGCATGGGTCAGAGCTTTTTCATGCACAGGGTAAAATTGGGTTGCGTTCCAGCCTGCACTCTTATTCTATTTGAGCCAGTCAAGGACAAATTAGAGACATTCATCGGACAGATTCCTAACATCACTGGCATAACAATCAGACTTCATTCGCTTGCAGTAGTATTCACGTACATGTTGGTAAATCTGCGTTCAGTATATTACAACTTGTGTATGATAAGTGCATTGTGAAGCTAATAAAACAACTCAATTTAAAGTGAGTGCGCGGCATATCACTGCCACAAATGTCCTTTGTTGGTCTTTGTTGAACCCGCCCTCAGTAGAACACAACAACTGCGGTATTGATCTACCACAATACAGCATATGGATTATCTCTTCTTTCCTCTACCTCTCATCTTATTGGCGATTTATTTTCATGTAGAGCTGACGTGATTGGTTGAGTGGCTGTAGCCATGGATGACCTTGATGAGCAAGGGACCATGAGATACCCATAGGCCTATCACCAGAGAGAGTTTTGTAGTTCATTAGTGTTCCACTGGCCATTTGACCCTGTGTGCTGTTGCTCCACAGCGCCTTACTCCTGTTCCCACAGTATATAGCCATTCTAGCTCAGCAGACCCTTGTTTCAACTCATCGTCTTCAGAATTGTACGTAGTTTTTTTAGGAGCTATTTTATGTGGTGTGAGAATACGAATGTCCATCTCCTGCAATCCCAAGTCCACTGTACTCAAGGAAATCAAATGTCGACTCTCGTTTTGTCTCTTTCTCTCTCCTCTCTCTCGATCATTGCTGTTGCTCTGCATTGCGCTCCACCCATATCGTCAGAGATTCTAACACTTTGATGATTAATATCGATTAAAGGAGGTCAAGCTTTCAGCACACATAACGTATTTCTGCTCTCTATATCTCACGTGTATACCGCTAACCTCCAGTTTGAACAGGCATATCCTTACACTTCCACACTGGTGAACACGATCTGCTTCATGGGCCTTGGAGGTGCTCACACTGCATCCCCACAAAGTCACCGCATTCATTAGCTTGACTTTGAGCTAGCCAATGAATCAGCATTGTTATTTGTTTGAAAATGCTATTCGTTTGGTGCAATCACTCAACAAGCGTCTTTGGCTGAGGCACATATCACAGTGTTGTGTAGACACCATGGACAGCAGTTATGCCACTGTCAGTGTGTGGTGGGGAGTTTTGTCTGAGGTGACCATATTTCACAAAATACTGTGGGCAGTAGACTCTATACACAGCCCGGCTGCACACTGGGGAACATTTTGTAAATCTTTACAATGCCAATAGCAAACATTTAGTTTTTATCACTGGTTGAATAATTATACTTTTTTTGCTATGGAACTTGATTTGTTTTGCTCTCTTTTGCTACTTTTTGAAAAGAACAAAATCTATATGTACATAATGTAACATAGGAGGCTAATATCTTGTTTTTTGCTATCAAATTGCCGTGTGTGATATTTTTTCATAACCCTCCCCCATCCCTGTCTTTTCAGGAAAACGTTGCTTTTACCATTCAGTTCTTGACATCTTGCACAGTTCAAGTCCTTATTCTTATGTTCTCCCTCTAACAGCCTTGAGGTATGAAAAATCTGTAGATGCATGCACAGTTTCTTCAGTTTTTAACTTCAAGGCAACTCATTGAAAGAACATTAAACTGTTATTAAGAAGCACTGTGTATGGAGACCCATTTTGTTTTTATTCATGTTTGGCTTCTTTCATTATTTGCACAGAACAGATAAAATCAGATGCAGTTTTTGATTAAATATAGTATGAACTGTAAATATTCCAACTGAAGTATATCTAGAGGAAGACCATTCTCCATCCTTTTGTCTGCGTAAAAGGCTTCCGGTGCAGGGCATGATCGAATTATGTGGATATGAGAGCTGTTTGAGTGAGGTTAAATTGCATTACCTCTTAACACCTTAACAGCCCTGTACACCGATCTAGTGTTTATTTGGGCAAAGATGTAGCGTGGATGTGTTTGTCCGTTTACGTCAGAGGTGTCAAACCGGTTCCACGGAGGTCCGTTTGTCTGCGGGTTTTCGCTCTCACCTTGTTCTTAATTAATTAGGTCAGTAACTGATTAGTTTCTACCCTCACCTGGTTGATTAGGTCTGAACTGGGAACCAACTTATTGGCAAAAAATAAAAACTGCAGACATTGGGCCGTGGAGCCGGTTTGACGCCCTGGTTTACGCGTATGTCCGTGTGTATGTATTTGGGTGTTTTGTGTATTTTTAGCAATACAAAGATGGGAGGAAATGAAGTAGAGTTTTTGTTTATTAAGCTGCTTAGTATATTTAGTTTGAGTATTTTATTAGGATCGCGATTAGCAGCAACCACACTTGCTGGAGTCCTCATAACGAGAGACACAGAGTCCAGTCCCTTATTAGGCAAGATGTGCGGAAAGACAGAACTGCGAACATTTCAAATAAGACACACTTTCACCATGTGAACGGAGCAGCGTATGGTGAATAATGTGGAGGTTTACCTCAGTTCGCTCCAGGCACACTTCCACTGATGTGAACAAGGCTACATATCGTGAAAAGCTTCAGGCACCCAGCAAGCTCCCTGACGTGAACTACCTCGTCATATATTACAGCTACTCCAACCCCAGAATGGGTATCCTAGGGTAAAGTTTAGTCTTATTACAGTCTAGTGGGAGCACAGGCAAATGGCACATTAGTCTCACCAACTGAAAGATCTTGTATGGAACCCCGGGAGCATTGGCCAGTAGACGCTAACACGGTTGCAGAGGAATATCTTGGTGTCATCCAAATGAATTCTCAGGCACAACCGAGGAGTTAAACGGCACAGTTAGAAAGGTTGAAAATGTGCAGTGAGCGGTGCTTGTTTAATATTCCAAATCCATTTTCTGTCGACATGATCGTTTTCCTGGGTTGGTGGATGTGTCCCTCATTTACATGCCGATGGAAATGGGGCAAAAATGTGTTAAAAAGGAGAGGTTATACGAGGATAAAAGGAGAATAATGACTGTGTCTAAGGATTAGAGGCCTAGTTCTGTCCTTGGTAAGTGCCTCAGAAGACAGATCTGATCGTTTCTGCAAAAGGCAAAACAGAAGGACTTTGGCAAATAAAATTGTGGATTCTGTTCATGACTAGAATGTTTAGTCAAGATCAAATCATAATACCTAACGTAGAATACAAACTAGATGTGCATTCCCCCCATTTCTGTATGCTTTGACTGATTGCCTTGTTTCATATTCTTTATGATATCACGTATTCTTTGACTTTGAAATACTGGGTTTGTGTATATTACAGGTGCCTGTGATCAGTATCAGTCACATCTCCCTGTCAGCATTTCCCTTTGTAAATAGCACAGAAAGCACTCTGCAACAATTTTCTGTATAAGAAATCAAACTTTGATGTCTTTGTTACCAACTGTTTTGCTGGCCAACCCCTGAACCCATATCATGCCTCTTTTTTTTATAGATATCTAAATTGTATACTTTGTGTTAATGACTGTTTGTTCCCAAGCACTAGCTGGCAGATGCACAGCCGCCAGTCATTTGTCTCTGTGCTTGTTAACCCCGCAGTGGCAACAGGCTCTCTCCCTCTGTCTCTCCTCGCTGTAAATGTGTTCAATGGTTGAGGTGCCTTCCCTTTCCCTGGCCCAAACTCAATCCCTCACACCAGTGCACTCCTTTCTTCCTTCAGCCTTCCTGCTCCTTTCACGATAACCAATCCCTCTCATTTACTATCGTGTGTTGTACAAAGTAGGAGGTGCAAATGTAAAGAGACATCGATCTGTTGTGGTTTCTCGCTGGATACCATTGATTCACCCCCTCTGTCAAAATTGAAGGTCAGAACTGAATGTTTTGTTGAGGGGAAATGCAAAATAAGATGAGTACTCTGAAATGTGTTTTAACTGCGTAATGCTATTAAGTCCAGCCTATATATATTACACTTACGCTGACTTGTTGTTGAATTTGTTAACACAATGTGCAAATAAAATACCTGATACACTATTTTGTTCCTTCTTAGTCACATCTCAACACAAACACAATGACTACCTCGCTGACTAAAAGTTTGTTTGGACAAGAGTCACTGCTGTATGTCAAAAATGGAATTGTCACATAGACAACACTTCAGTTGCCTTTTGCAACCATGCACAGTTCATGCACACAGGCACTATGGGACACGAACTAATACAGTTCCTTGTCTTTTGTCTCACTTAGGGCCTCCAAAAGTGTGGCTCTCCACCTCTCAGGCGGAGATTTCTACAAATGTTGCTGTGGGATGTAAAGAAATGGAGCCATGGCGCATAGAGTTATTTTGCAGGGCTGGTCTTTATGACTGAATGAGCAATCATTATTTAGTGTTGAGGGAGCCACACAAAAAAAAACAGTCGCTTTTTGAACACACAATCTACTTTTTAATGCCATGTGAAGCATATGGATCAAGTGATGTCTGATGTTTACTGCCGAACTGTATTGTCTTTTCAAATAATATGAGTCGCCTATATTAAGTTGGTCCTTCCAGAGTTAATTTGTTTTCTTAAATTTTTTCACCAATTTTATCTGCTAACCCTGTCTCGTTATAAGAACTCTGGAAGGACTTGGGAGAGATTAAAATTTGACCAAGACTTCCACCTAGGCCTCTGAGCCAGCTTAACTAATCAAACCTCTTTGGTTAGAGGATGCTAGAATGTGATAAAATCTGAAAATGTGTCATGACTCATAGCTCTCCTGGCAATGCTGACTAATTTACATGGGCATCCACCTGTCACACCTACACTGTGGTAACTAGTTTAGTGCTACAAAAGAGCGCATTAGCTTGTTTACGTAACATTTTCTGAGACATATCAAAGAACACTTGAGACGCTTGATTATTTGTGTTGACTTTCAGATGTAAAAAGCTTGAGAAGCCACCTTCTGAGGTAGCATATGCCACAGAGCTCCCACAGAGGTTTCCAAGTGTAAAGACAATTCTGTTGGAAGTGTTATGCGAGGTGCGCACGTTATTTTCCTGATTGACTGTCAAAATAGGGTATATTCACTCAAGTGCCTCGCAAAAGTATTCAAACCCCTGACCAATTCTCTCATATTGCTAAATCACAGATGGCACACTGACATTTCATTCTGTTTGATATTTCAAAACACTGTCACTGAAATTACTTACTACCATTGGCCTCCACCTGTAAACCAATGGAATAGCAGTTGTGATTTGGCGATGATAATGTTTGGGCTGATATTCTGACAACACCCTGAAAAATGATCTATCACTGTTTATCTCACCAGCTGCAATCAGATACAATGTTGCTAGTAATCAATAACAATCAGCGAACCTGGTGGTGTTTCTGCCTCAACACCTTCAGGCATTGTTTATAAACACAGAAAAAGGTTTATACAAATGCATAGATTAGGAAGTGTACATAGTAATGTCTGAGTGTTTGGATATTTCAGTGATCAGTAATCAGTAAGTGGAAGCTGCATCACATCCAGTAACTGCCAAGAAAAGGCTGTCCATCAAAACTCAGTTGCCAAACAAGAGACTTGTGAGAAGCCACAGAGAGGCCAACAATCACTCTGAAGAAGTGTTCACAGCCTAGACTAAACACATATTTGCAATCCTATGACCCCCCCATCCCAGTTTAACTATTGGTATTTGATAACAATATCTAATGTGTTGACCGAAACAGAGGCTTATCGATGAGTTGGGACATCATTTGTATTTATTTCTTAGTTGTAACATCTGCAGCAGTAGGCTAAAGATTTGTCCAGGGCTGGTGAATCCCTCTTTTTGCTAGCACACAATTAAAGTTGCCACTCATTGGATTATCCCTTCATGGAGAAGATTGGTGAATTTGAAAAGCTCAATGCATGATTTCCAGATGGACAACAGCCCCTTCAGCAATTCCATATATTACGACTACGACTTGCATTTTGGTTTGGGAAATAACCAGTCTGATGTCGCAGACTTAGATTTTTGGAGTTGGTACCTACTGAAGTGTTTATTCCTGGAGTCCTGTTGGATCTTGTGGCTTGGATCTGATAATTTTGGGCACGCCTTCCAGGAGTGTGTTGCACGTATCATGACCGTATTTCCGTGACCTGGTAGAAATTGATAGAAAAATGAATATCTATTATACTTAATTTTCAATTTTGACAGTGGCAAAAAAAATATTTTAGATATCCCTAGGTTTCCAGAAGCTTTGTGTAGACGCGTCACTTAACGTAGTACACTCTTACGGTAAATTTGGATAATATTTACAGGAATGTATATGGTGTATTAAACAAGGGCATTAATTAGGATCTTTTGGGATTTTTATTGGTCTGTTGTCTACACTCCAGCACAGTTGGTGGCGGAAATGCTTCTATAAACTTACAAAAAACTTCACAGATCATGAAAAAGAAGGAAAGCGCGATGGGCGGCGGGACCTCGTGACGTAGCGTTTACAGGCCCCTCGCGCTGTTTACGGTTGCTTAGAACTTCGTAAAAAGAATTGTCGAACATCAACAACAAAATGCACCTAGGACTAATTTCAGCAATAATGATGAAACAAGTACTGTGACACCGGTGAGTAGGTCATTTCTATTGAGGAATGCTTGAAGTCAGTTGGCTATTTATGTTTGTAAATGTTAAATCATTTTCTTCAGAGTCAGCAATAGCAATGTTTGTCCTGAACTCACTCCTTTGTAATTACATGAAACAATGTTTACAATGTCGGTGGAATTAAACACTAAAACTACAAAACGGTTAGGATACGGAAAAAGAGTGCACCCTCGACGCGTAGCCTACCGCACTAAATACGAAATGTTCGCATGAAGTTTTAATAAGTATCGTTTAATTGTTTTAACTTTTTAAAGTAAGACTAATTCCATGTCACTTCATTGCATTCGCACAGTTAATTGGGCTAAAGGTCTTTCTAAACATCTTAAGTCCATGCCTAGTTTATCCGGTTTAAAGTAGCCTATAGGCTGTCTTTTTTATAAATAATGAAGTTCTTCATTATCATTGCGTGTTAGCAACGGATGCAGTCATTTTCACTGCGACTTTGTGTCAGATCTCCATTGACTTGGAACAATGTTAGGCTAATCTTATTCCTTGTTTAGCAAATATTTTAATCTTTTTGGCCGCAAAAATATTGAAGCCGACCCACCGTTTGTAAAACGGTAAACACTGTAAACACTGTAACAATGTGAATGATGAAACTTTTATAAACGTAACTTATTAGAATAGTTGCGATTAGTTTTGGTTAACTTTGAAATGCTTTTCCGAATTTTGGAACTTAAATAAGGCTACTACACAGTTTATTCAGTAAAAACAATTTCGAGGCCTGAGTCATCTGAAGCCTGGAGACTCCCTTGAAACACCGAGCCCTTGTAGGGATGTATTCAGGGCGACGAAGGAACAGCTATCCGGCAATATAGGCTACCACAATACCATACTCAATAACTAATTTGAAACAATTTTCGGCAATGTCAGGGACCTGTTGTCAGTCTGGCTTTACTGAAGTTCAGACATCACATTCGACTTTAAAAATCAGGCAAAGTGCCTCGAGCGGAAATTGGTCTTTATTTTTAACCTCCAAAGATCTGTCTGTGTCCTGACAACAATGCATCGGCTTTGTCAATTTTTTTGTTATCGCATTCCATCAGTGAGAGAATGTTATCCCTTCAACCTATCATAGTAGTCTAGGTCTAGCCGATGACAAGTAGGCTAAATCTGTGTGCTTATAGGTGTTGATAGGCTACTGAGTATTTATCTTTTAAAAAAATAAATAACTAGTGCTGTGTTTTACAGGAAAGATGAATAATTGAACACTTTATTCCTGAAAATCAAATTCAAGTTTAATATAGTCTGATGCTGCAAATCTTAAATTGTTGGTTTGTATAACGGGAAGGCAAAATTGCAGTGGATAAAAAGAACCTATAATAGCTCTGGTGACATTGTCTGGTGGTTTTGGTGGTCAGTGTCACACATTCTCCTTGCATCTAGAAATCACATGATAGCACGTCAATTCAATGAGAGTCAGTTCCTCTTTCTGCTGATGGCAGCTGGCTGCTTCATAGACGAGTTTAATAACTTAAGTCATCTGACTCTCATAACTACCTACACACACACTAAATATGTCAGTGGCCATGCCAATAGTGGCCTGTTCTGATGAATTGAAGAGGTTTTATTTTAAGGGAGGCAAAGTTGACTGACTTTCGACTGTATAGATCCACTTTTCCCCTTCTGACTAATTACTATTTAATATATCTGCCTGTTCAGTGGACTTGTGAGTTGGTGGGTGTTGTCCCAGCCTCCTCCCATTTCTCTCTCTCATCTCTTATCAATTTGTCCTATGCTTGGTGTTAATGACACTGACATCAAGAATGTCCTTGTTCATGTGTGGTATCCTGTCTATCTGCAACACTTATTTTACAGTTGCCTTTTGTCTTTTTGACTCGTATCAAAAGTGGGTGGGTGTGTGGGCTTGATTGTTCGTCTGTAAATGGGGTAGTCTTACTCATAGCGTCTCTACTCTATATTTCCCTCATAGTGTGAATGGAGTCGGCGCGAGGCTCGGGGGGCCTCTCCCGCGAGTACAAGCTGGTGATGCTGGGAGAGGGCGGAGTGGGGAAGAGCGGTGAACACACACACACACACACACACACAATGAAATGCTCTTCTCAATCTTACTTAATGCGTATCTTTGCTTTTGACTTCTCCTTCTGACTTTTTTTGTGTTGTTTTTGATGTGTTGTCTGTGTTTGACTATTCAGTTTCTACTCTGTAGAGAGAAAGGCAGAGAGACAGGGGGGAGGGGGAGATCAGTTCTCAGTCATGGGTGTTGGCCACATTCTACAGCGGTCTGGGGTGCCATTTGTGTGCCTGTCATCAGCAAGACATGTAGGTGCCTAGCAACCGCCTTCCCCCTCCTGGTTACTGTTGCCGTGGAGACTGGCATACTTCACCTGCTATAGGTACACTGCAAAGTAGTAAACACCAGTGACAGGAAAGATACAGGGGGATGGATGGAGAGACCAGTTCTACAAACAAGCTGGAATTCATCTAATTTCATCTGTGCCTGGTGTCATTGTGAAGGCTAGAGTAGGCGTACCTTATCTAAAGCTGGGGAGGCGTGCGTGTGTGTGTGGGGCTGCCTTGATGGTGAAAAGCTATTAGACTCATGTGCTAGAGATAAAACCTCAGTTATGTAATAGAATCTCTCGCTCTCTCTTTCTCTTGATCTTCTGCACTGTTCTTGTATTATTTACAGTAATTCTCTCCCCCAATTTCTTATATGAATTGCTGCAGTGCTTATGCAGCTTTGTTCATTTCCAAAAAGACCTTGAAAATCTTTTCTCCTCAGCGATTATAATGCAGTTCATCAGCCACAGGTTTCCCGAAGACCATGACCCAACCATAGGTGAGAGAGTGATGCCTGTCAAAATACTCCCCTCGTCATTGTTTTAGGTGACTCATATTTAGCCTGATAACAACTACATCAAAACGTTGGTTTTATTGTTGTGTGTTATCACTGCATTCTGAATGGCCATTGAAATACCTCTCAATGTCTCTCCCAGAGGACGCATACAAGACCCAGATCCGCATCGACAATGAACCGGCCAACCTTGACATCCTGGACACAGCAGGACAGGTAGACTTCAGTAGAGGCTGGAGTGTTGACTAAATGAAGTCTTAACAACGTGTACCCCCTACACCTGTTGCTTCCTAGCCTTTCCTACATATCAACTGACCACATACGCGATTTGAAAGCAATTTCTTTCACCATTTCGGTTATTTATCCTTGTCCCAATTCTGTTTGTTTCTTTTTGTATAAATGAATCATTCCTACCCCTCTGTCCGGGCTCTCAATTCAAAGTGTCAACTTGTTAGAAATATAAAGTAAACCCTGAAGAACCTCTTTCAATACCCCGCTTCATTGCCGTTACATCCGTGTCCATAATCCTCTCTAACTCCTGTTGAGCATCACTCACACCATCCACTCCCTTTTCTTCCACACATTTACATAATCTCTCTCACCCGCTCCACGCAACACATTTCCTCTGTCTTCCTGACTCATGCATGGCTCAGTTATTAGTCATTTTCTATATATGGCCATATGCAAAACTAAAGGAAAAGCCTTGTATCACTCATTAACATCATTTTTTTCTGTAGTATAAGTTGTTATAATACCATAGCTATATGGTGTTTCGCTGGCTATTGCTCTGAGTGACATATAATGACATTCTGACATTGAAATTCTTTTAAGTGGTTTAGTTTTCTCCAGATAAGGTTTTGATAATTGATTCTATCTCCACATGCGGGTGAATTGATAACAAGCGTATGAGTACTTTGCGGTGAACCTTTCTATATGAATCCTGAAATATTTCCCCTTTATTTGGCCTTACACACTTGCACCCTCCAGGCGGAGTTCACTGCCATGCGGGACCAATACATGCGAGCGGGTGAGGGCTTCATCATCTCCTACTCTATTACCGATAGGCGGAGCTTACAAGAGGCGCGTCAGTTCAAACAGCTCATTGACCGTGTGCGTCGTACTGCCGATACACCTGTGGTACTGGTTGGCAACAAGTCTGACCTGCACCATCTCCGACAGGTGAGAAATGGGAGATCATTTTGCCAGTACCATGCGTTTTACCCACGCTGCCAGCATAAAAATGTATCCTCTACGCATTAACGAGATGTATAGATTAATTGTCTCACTGGTACAACTAGGATGAACTCTGGGAAATGTTTACATTTTCTAAGGAGATAATCCCTCCACCCTAATAGGTGTCAATTGAGGAGGGGAAAGAGTTGGCCCGGGAGTTCCACTGTCCTTTCTTTGAGACCTCTGCAGCATTCCGCCTCAACATCGACGAGGTATTCGCTGCCCTGGTCCGTCAGATTCGCCAACGCGAGGCAGAGTCAGTCCGTGGCGGCGAGAGGAAGACCAGGAGGAGCCACTCGTTCTGGAGCCGCATGCGCTTTACTTTCCACAGGAAACAGCATTCAGAGCACTGAGGGGAACTGTGGGACCCCGGTTCTCCAGTGGTACCCTTTCAGCCCCAATTCCTAGATCCAACTCCCACGAGGAGACCAGTGACTCTTATCTGAGTTAGATTAGGAGTGTTTGCAATGGGCAACTAAACTAACAATCATCACTGAACAGATTAGCCGTCTGCACATTAGTGGAGGCAGGAACCGTGCTGGTGTACCAAGTAGGGCAGGGAATATTGTGAAGGTCCTACCGTAGGTTAAGTGGCATAAGAAATGAGGCAACTTGAAGTTTAATTTAGAGGCAGTCGGTCAGAAAATGTTACATGAGATCGTGTATGAGATGCAAGTTCAGAATTAGATTAGATTTTTTTTTTTTTTACATCCCTAATAGTGAAGATGTAATTTTTAAAGTAAATGATTACTCTTTAGTTAGGCATAAACAGTCAACATGGAGTTTTGACTGACTGTCAAACAAATTGCTAAGTAGGCACTCTGCACATGTTTATCCACTCCAGAATTCTTCCAACATCCAAACACGGCTCTGTGCACTTGTGCCATTGGATAAATGGAAAAAACATCTGTTGCAAAACAGCAAAATTGTGCTTCGTTGCACTTGCCTATTGGCGATAGGTCTGCACACTTACAACCCTAATAAATGGCTGACAAATTAATATAAAAAAAAATATATCAGGACACCTGGGAGAGGACTGCAATACAGAATGTATGTAATTGAAAACAGTCTCCAGATGAGAACATTTTACTCCCAGGCTCCAAACCAAAATACGAATCATCCCCTGGCTTGGATGACAAGTACAGGCAAATAGAAATGCATTTTTACAATAATGACCGGACGGTGTTGTTTAATTTGGAAGCGTTTATTTTACTACTTTACACCTGGGGAAAAAAGTTTCTGAAATAAGTGTTGCTCATACCTATATCAGAGGAAAGCCCCCTGTAATTTGAGTTCTGAACGATTTTAATGATAGAGGGTCCTAGAGAACGTGAAATAACTTGCCAGCTAAGGAAAAAGAAAGTAATTTATGGAAAGAATGAAAAGGTTTTAGTATAGAGGATAATGCAGGAAATAATACATTCTAAGGCCATTTACGGTGTCTAAGTGTTCGTTTTGTATTTCAAATGGGGGAAAAAATGGTTGTGGTTTAGTGTTTGTAACCTGACATGCCTATTCTTGGAGTTAGCGCCTTGTTGCAGCAGTAGTGGGTCTGGGTTTATTTTGAGCTTGGGGAAATTAGCGAGTGGTGCTAATGGTGAAAAAAATGACTGTGCATTACCAAAATGTGGTCCACTGATCTATACTGTATTGAATCAGGCTGAAAGTTGGCATGGGCAATATGTTGATTCCATCCAAATTACACAATGATCACTGGATTTATTTTTAGAATGGAATTCAATGGCTGTAGCTGCCACTTTTATTTTGATCTTCCTACTGCAGGGTCTGATTGTCAAGATGATGCAAAGTCCATGTACCTCTCCTGACTGACACACTCCTTTAGTAACCCCTGAACTGTAGTACATCGGTTGTGCACTTATTATTTCAGCACTCCGTGGATCTGGTAGTGCCACATAGGAACTAGGCCTATTATGTGTTGTGTGTTTTGTTATTTCTTGTGATCATGATTATTGTTTCCTTAATTTATTTTCTATTAACATGCTCAAATTAAATGCAATGCCATTTTCAATCTCAGTGTGTGTGTCTCTACATTGATTACAGTTTATTTTAGGCATGGGGTTTAGGGTTATAGTTAAAATGATGGTTTGGGGTTACAGGTAGATTTAGGGTTCGATATATATTCCCACACATTCTGTTGGTCCTCAAATGGTTGTGCTATGTGGATTCTGGCCTCTGGGTGTAAGTTGCCCTCCAATGGCAGTATGAGATTTTGCATGAAAAATATTCCACAGCCTGCATCAGATTGGTCTGGTTCTGGTTATTTCCATGTAGGTTACACACCTAGTGGCAAAAAGGAAGCATTGACATATTTTCTCAATTGGGGCCACAGCTACTCCCCTAACCTTCTGAACAACCAAGTACATTTAGCATTGACATATTTTCTCAATTAGGGCTACAGCTACTACCCTAACCTTCTGAACAACCAAGTACATTTTAAACTTCTGCCCATGCTATACCAACAACTGTATTTTTTTTTCTCCAATAACACCAGGGTTCAGTCTCACCATTGACAGTGATGAGTCTGACCTGTAGAGTAGTAGATTGGTAACCTGGTTCAGTAAAAAAAAATTAAACTTAACATTGACAAACATGGTGAATCTTTTTCATTCCGTGTCTATGGTAGAGCACCGTTACACCAAGTATAACTTTGAATATGTGTAAGATGCACCTAGTAATAAAAGCTATATCTGATAGGCAAAGTCCACCCAAGACACCATTTATAAGGATGTGTCCTCAAACCTCATTAATTCGGCCATAGGAAAGGGCTAGAGAACACGGTGCCCTGTTGAGTATCGTCTCTGGTACAGTCAAAAGGTATTTCGCTTTATCATCCAGTAGGCGGCGGCAACCATTTAAAAAATAAAAAAACTCAAAAAGAAAAACAAGCGATCTGTCCCTGTAAAGACTCCGTCCGTTAGTGAAGGAGACGCGAAGTTGGATATGAAGCTAACTCTTTAGCTACTTTAAACGTAAAGAATATTTCAGCAAATTCAGGACTGTTGCACGAATGTTTAGGAAACATTGTGGACATATTTTTATTGTGCAAATAGGATAGAACCGCTACTGCCAAAAGACGGTATAAAGCGGTTTATTTTGCTAACTAGCAAGATAAAACGCAGGTTGCCACAGACAGGCCTAATCCACGGTTGCAAGTGAAACTGATTAATACCTGTCGGGTGTCGCTAGCATGGAGTCTTGGGTTCGATTCAGCGCGCAAAGCCAAGCAAAGGAGCGAGTTTTCAGGTACAAAAGTAGCACAGATGGACATAACTTTGGGGTAGTAAATTTGTAGCTAACAGAAACTTCTACTTATCAGCAAGGCATAATCATCTCGCAGGTTTCAAATTTCTGTTGTTATATATATTCATAAAAGTCAACGAACTGGTATCTACAGAAACATTTTAATAACTAAAATCCTGACACGTTACAAGTGACCCATCAACAGAATGGGTGACCTTTTGTACAGTACAGCATGGTTTTCTGTACTTTGGTAAGAGTAGCTAGTACCCTGCAGGTCACTGTTTGCCTGCCCATTCCATTGATTACTGCTGATCTGTTGCTGCACCAAGAAGCTCTGCAATCTATTACCTTGGTTGCTGCAGCAAGAAGCTCTGCAATCTTTTACCTTGGTTTATTAAGTTGCTGATGCCACAGGTTCCCCCAACTATATTCATACTAATAGTTCAATAAAAGTACGAGCTGCCCTCGCTATGAGAACAAATAGTAGATCAAGTACACATGGAGGCGGAGTTGTTTGTGCGTGATGCAAAACAATGACAATGTTTATATTGCGACATGTGGTTTTCACAAATTGCATTAATTTTTCTTGTCACACAGGGCTGCCCAGTACGCATGTACGTTGCTAGGCTACAGTCTGCAGAAAGGTGGGGCAGGTGTTGAGCTTTTGAGGACTGTGAAACAACTGGAGGCTCATATGAGTCTAACAAGGAAGTGTGAGTCATTGTTTCATCTGAGTCTTGGTCATAGACTTGGTATTTCTACAGGCTCGGTTCTGTCCGCCTGGTTCTTACCACTCTCTTCCCCTCTCAGTGATGCGTCTAGGGAACTCTGCAGAGGCAGTGGAGGCGGCAAAACGTGCCGTTCACCTCTCAGATAGTGTGTTGCGTCTCTGCTTGACAGTGGCCCATCTTAACCGGGCCATGTACTTCGCCTGTGACAACGTGCTTTGGGCTGGCAAGGCCGGACTCCTTCCCAAACTGGACCAAGAGAAGTGGAGCCTGAGATCTTTCAGGTAACGTTCAGAAGGCCTGTAGTGAAAGTCTGCCACTATTGTCAGTTGTATCTCTGACACTCCTTCTCAGATTTCCGCTCCCTGTTGCCCATTTTACTGTCCCACCTCACTTTACTATATTTGAGTGGCATATGCCTTCAGTGGTAACGTCAACACTGTCCTTATGGCCACTGGAAGCCTCTAGTGTTCTGTAAGGAAATGGGCAATCGAAACACAGAGCATTTTCCTTCTAGTCTTCTGTAACTTGCCTTGTACACATCGTATAGTTTTCCCCTACCTCTGTCTCTTTCTCTAAAGGTATTACCTGTTTGCCCTTATCCTGAACCTAACCCGGGACGCCTACGAGATCCGCCTCCTTATGGAGCGTGAGGCTCGCTCCTCCCACGGGGGGTCAAAGGCCACCTGGAACTCCTCTCCCCACTCACCCCTTGAAAACGGCGACCTCTCCCACCCCTCGCCTGCCTCCCTTCCCCCGTCCGTGTCGTCACTACTCTCCCAGCGTCTCGCCAGGCAGTTCCAGCTGCTGGTGACAGTTCTGCGCAGCAATCCGCCGCTGCTTCTGGACCTGCTGAAGAACACCTGCGACGTGTTCATCCCACTGGACCGCCTGGGCATCTACCCCAGTGGACAGGGCTTCGTGGGGGCTTGCGGCCTGGCCTCATCTGTCCTCTCAATCCTCACCATCGTCCACCCCTGGCTCAAGCTCAAACCTTAAAGAAGAAAAAGATACCTTGGTTGAAAATTCCAGCTGAGGTCAAACGTTCCTCCGGTGTAAGGCTTGGGTGAAGGCATTTCAGTCAAACGTCGTAATCCCCAGTGGAAGTCCAGGACTGTCGAAGGATGCAGCATGATACGAAAGCATGAGTCCCGCACACCGCTTGTTTGGGAAGCTTCTTTTCCCAATCAGTTTTTATGGAACGCCGACATTTTGGGCAGGTCTTGCTCTTATGGGTGTCGGTTGACTGAAAACATCAGAGGAGGCGCAATTGAGTGGTTTATGGGAATTCTGTATTTTGTATCCAGCTCATGCTCAGACAACGTTAAACACGAGTTCCCGATATCTGTTTTGGTTTGATCTGTCAGTATGGAGTGACTTTTGCACGTAGAACTTTTAGTCCTGAACAGAACACACATAGCATTGTAAACACCTTAAGGCCTGGGTATATCGACAGTGAAAGGCTTTATGAAGTGACAGTACAAGACAAACCCCCACCTGTGATCCCACTATCGGGGTGATTTATAATATGGTTGTGTGGAGAATTATTGGGGGGTAGCAACTGTCTAGACTTCTCTGTTGAAGTGGACCTCATCCACATACTTTTTTTTTTTTCTTATCTACACTGGTTTTCTAACCGTAATTATCAGAGTTTAAGAAACTGCTTCCCTATACATACTTTTGGTCCTGTTAGTGTTATAATTGGGAGTTATTTCCAGACAACATTTTGAAGAACTGTTGTAAGGGGTGCCGTGAAGTATTTTCCCATACGTAAGTGGCCAATGATTGTGACTGTTTAGTTGAGGTAAATCAAGACATTTGAGGTACCGCTAAATCAGTTTTGTGATAATGTCCACATTTATGCATGTATGAACTTCATGAGCAAGTGATTATAAACATCAAGCAAATTACTTCTCTAGATGCCTACTCTGGCACCTAATGATTCATTCCACACCTAATGATTTGTTCCATATAACATATTGGTTGAACTCACCCAAACTAAGTAATAATTCGCTAGGCTACTTAAGATAATTAGTTTAACTCCCCTGCATAAATACTGGGTATTAATACCATGTAATTGAACCAAATGTGAATGGAACTATCTTAGATATTCCACTGTATTCAGTGGTCAGTGACTTGGCTGTGGGGAAAAAGCCATGTTTCCAAACCGCTTTTGACGGTCTCCATTATATAGGTTTAACTGTTACCGTGCCTCCAGAGCATGGCGTGATTAGTAGTCAATATGTCATTTGGTTTGGCTGGCTAACAATAGAAGTTTTATTCCTCCTGGACATGCTAATTGAGAACTTTGTCTGGTTAAAAATCTCTTGCACTTCCTTGACCCCTTAATATCACTGTTTAGGTTTACTTAATGATTCAATATCTAATTGGACAGTCTGAAAAGTGTGGTTTTGTAAATAATTTGGTAAATAATTTAACTGTCATTGGAGTCAATAGTTACAATTATATTCTCATTGAATGAGGGTGGGTTTTGTAGCCATATGAAGATATTTTTATTAATTCTGTCTTTATGCTAATTGCACCACCAGGGCTGAGGCTTTGCCGCTGTGTGGTGAAAATGTTTTACCAAATAAATGCTTTGGCTTTGAAATAATCTGTCGGCTGCATTTGTAATATGCACTATTGCGTACGTTTCAAAGTTTAGTTGTCGTTAACTTATAGCTCAAGGCATGACACACTGTTATTACACTGATTTTCTAATCAGTGAGGACCCTTGACTGAGCCTAGAGGGACACCATCCCATGGCTGAGTTTTGAAAGTGAGAAAAACATGGTGGATTTTAACAAATTATTGAAATGTCCCTTTTCCAATGATTGTCCTTCACTGCAGATTAGGTCTAGTAGATGAGGGAAGGAAGTGATTTTAAGGATATAGAGCTGCCTTAAATTGTCTTCAGCAAGAAAAATACGTGCTTAATCGGGTTGATCAGGCGATTAACTCGGTCATTGGAGAATATTCCACTTTTTTGTCTTTAAAAACTCCTTGGTTGCTTTCGCAGTATGTTTTAGGTAATTTTCATCTGTAATGTGATGCACCATCCAATCAACTTTGCTGAATTTGGCTGAATCTGAGCCGATAATATATCCTTATACACTTTAGAGTTCATCTGGCTGCTTCTTTCTTCTGTCACATCAATAAACACTATTGACCCAGTGCCACTGGAAACCATGCATGGCCATGCCATCACACTGCCTCCACCATGTTTTACAGATGATGTGTGCTTCAGATCTTGAGCCGTTCCGAGCCTCTATACTTTATTCTTCCTATCATTCTGGTACAGGTTGATCTTAGTTTAATCTTTTCAAAAATGCTGATCCAGACCTGGGTGTGCATTTTTAGATGTTTTTTTGACAAAGTCTAATCTGGCCTTTCTATTCTTGAGACTTATGAATGGTTTGCATCTTGTGAACATTCTGTATTTGCTCTTGTGAAGTCTTCTCTTTATGGTAGACTTGGATACTGATTTTGGTGTAAAATGAATTTCATTCAGTAGATTTGTTTTACGAAAGTTGCCACCATGGTAATCACCAAAACCATTATAAATATCAGAATCCCTTTCTCATGCAAATACTGTATCTGTATACCTTGTTGTAAAATATGTAAATAACATTGTCATCAATTTTAATGTCAATTTACTGAGTTTGTTGTTTAAACTGTAATTCAGCAAATCTTGGAAATTGTGTTTATATTTTACAGTAGAGCACATCTTTTGTTGAACACCCTATTGAAAATATTTGTCTTCCTTATGCTGTCTTATTGACACAAGAGGGCAGCCGTGTTCAGTTAATATGGAAAGTACCACTGAAATTGTGACTGAATAGCATGTTCCTTGTTCTACCGCTTCAGTTCCTGTTCCTGTAATGCAGTGGTCTTCATTGCATACCCAGGCCTTCATTACAGTCTGCGATGTGCCATGGCATTGAATTAAGGAGTGCTCTATGTCTTAGGGAGGCCCTGCTAATGATGTCCAACTGACCATGAAGTGGCGTAAGTGGAAAATGTGTTCTCTAACAGAAGGCATAGCTAGTACCCCTGAAAAATAAACAGCACCACTGACATTTCGGGAGACCCCGGTCCACGAGATCTGGGGGCCCACGTGTGCCAATCAGCTCGAACCAGTTCAAATAAAAAATTTAATGCTCGCCCGGCTCGGAGTGTTTTGCAGGCTGACATAAATGTTTAATGCAGTTGAGATTATGAATGCCCCCCCGACATGCCCTTGCCATGGACAACGGCCGGTAGCCTGCACTTGGTCGATTCTGTTATATTTTACCTTTTGGGTGGTGGTTCCATCGAAACTGCGGTTCGCCAGTAAACAGTACCGCTGCTTACTTAGGTCAAGTCAGGCACTGACTACTTATTGCGGTCTTCTAAGAATCGGATAAGGAATGTCAACACTGACTTGACTTTGAAGTCCTCAGAAAAGAATGTAAGTGATTCATAGACTAAGAAATAACATCTTTCCAGCTGTTAGATTTAATAGTAGTTTATTGTACGTGCACATAGTGAATGTTTGACTGAATGCGTGTAGGAGTGTTTGTGAGTCTCGACGGAGAGTTTCAGACTGAATGAATTGCAGCGACCATATCAGTACGTAGGGATGGAGGCCGCGTTGCCTCCAGACCTCGTACCCCAGAACATCCCGCCATGTCAGGTTAAAGGTCACAATCAGGAGCTGTGTCAGTCTGTATCAGCGAGTAATGGAGCCAAAGATCTTTTTGAGAACACAGACAGTTTTGACGGCATAATAAATCAATGATCTAATTATTAAATGTATTTTTATGTATTGTTATTTCAGGTGATGTAGAGACTTCTTAAAGGTCACAGGGTACAGGCTTAAACAGGTCTGTAAATCAGAGTATGTTGAAGCAATACAATGTGGATTTGCATAATTTATTGCATTATTTGGATACATTTACACACATTATTTATATCCATTTATACATTATTATCCACTATAATGTTTTATTTAACAAATAAGCCAATATCATCCAGTACATTTTAAAGAAGCAGCTGAACCAGTTTAATTTACTCTTCTGTGCAATGATATATGTGAGGCTGGGGGTGTCGTCGGTGTGTGGATGGTCATGACATTCAAAGGCACTGTGCCAATGTTCTTTAAATGAGTTAGTGGGTACAGTCAGTGAACCCTGGAAGTGTTTTTGCGCTGATTTATGCAAGCCTGTGTCTGTAACTATGCGTGTTTTTAGTCACTTGGATACATTTTCTGTGAACTTACGTAATGTTGGTATTGCACACCTGGCCGACATATGGAACAAAATATGAAACGATTCTGTGTCTTTGGTCAAGAGTATGCCGAGTGTTTTTGTGATGTATTAATGAACGGTAATTATGTTCGGATGAAGACATTTAGCAAAAACAAGCGAACAGGTCCACTGTAAAGTATTTGACATCATGGGATGTTCTGGGGGACAGCGGAGGAAACCGGGACAGATGGTGTTGAGTGGGTTTAGTACTGAATCCGATTGCCTTTAGTTTTTGTTCCTATGCAGTTGTTCGATTCAGTTGTTCTGTGAACTTGTATGGGTTCACGTTTTCAGTGTTTGGATTCAAGGTTGGTTTGGTGTAATTTCACACCTATTGTATGTATTCAGTATTACTACCAAGCTTGCTCTGACTTATCCTGTGTGTGGCCAGGCACGCGTGAGTGTGAGACGTTACAATAATCATTTAGTATACTGTAGGTGACAGCGATGGAGTTTGTTGTGTGTTTTTCTGTGATCTGTTACTTTTCTGACACTCATTGTGTACTAGCTGTGGGTCACTGTTTGCCCTACCTATTTAGTGTGTGTGTGTGTGTATGTGTCATACCGCCTTCAGGTTTCCCACTTGTTTACATCAGTCTGAATCTGCAGCTGTTGATTACTCCTACGTTAATTTCTATTTTTCACTTTCACTCCCCCCTCTCTCTCGCTACCTACTCCTGGTTACAATTGTTAATCTATCATGCAGAGTGCCGAATAACAACTGGAGTGACGGCGCTCTTAAGCAATAAGTCACGAGGGGATTGTGGCTTGATACGACGCAGAGTCGTGGTATATTGGCAATATGCCACAAATCCCTGAGATTCCTTATTGCTATCATGAACTAGTTATCAATGCAATATAGCAGTAAAAACTAAAGCAATGTCATACCGATTTGCCAATCGTTGTTCAGAATTTGAGTATTCAGACCCCTGCATGCTCTCCACATTTTGATGTGTTGATATAACTGTTATAAATTGTGTCAAGTTACACTTTTGTGGTTGTCCTTGGCATGCCTGTAGATTGTAGAACTTGACTGGAGTCCATCTGTGCCAAATTAAATTGACTGGGCATAGTCTATATACAGGTGCATCTAAACAACACTTTTTTTTCTGTAATTTAAATAAAAAAAGTGACACCTAAAATATATTCTAGATTCATTACAAATAAAGTGAATTATTTCAAGCCTTTTTTGTTTCGATCTTGTCTATGGCTTACCGCTCATCTCTATATATTTGAATAAAAACATTGTAATATAGAAAAGGACCTGAGAAGCGCTCTAATCAGTTAATTAACTCAAAGAACCTGCAGAGTTTTAATAAATAACCTGAATTTATGCACTCAATGTTTGGTCGGGGCTCCTTTTGCAGGAACTACCGCGTCAATGCAGTGTGGCGTGGAGGCAATCAGGCTGTGCCACTGCTGAGGGTTTATTGAAGCCTGGGTAGCTTTGATAGTGGCCTTCAGCTCACCTGTGTTGTTGGGTCTGATGTATCTCATTATCCTCTTGACAATACCCCATAGATTCTCTATGGCAGGGCTGTCAAACCGGTTCCAACTGAGTTGGTGCCCAACTGAGACCAAATAGAAACAGATGTAGGAAGATCTTAACTAATTAGTGATCCCGTTAACAAATCAAGCACAAGGTGAGAGCGAAAACCTGCAGACTCTCGGCCCTCCCTGTAATCAGTTTTACACCTGTGCTCCATGGGGTTCTGGTCAGGCGAGTTGGCTGGCCAATATATCACAGTAATACCATGGGCAGAAAACTGTGGGCAAGTGCCAAGTCCTGCTGCAAAAGGAAACCACGATCTTCATAAAGCTTGTCAGCAGATGGAAGCATGAAGTGCTCTAAAATATCCTGGTAAAAGGCTGCATTGATTCTGGACTTGGTAAAACACAGTGGACCAACACCAGCATGTGACATGGCACCCCAAATCATCCCTGACTTTTGAAACTTCACACTGGACAATCAACTTCCTCCAGAATCTGGGCCCTTGATTTCCAAATGAAATGTAACATTTACCTTCATCTGGAGAAGATGTTGGACCACTGAGCAATGGTCCAGTTCCTTTTCTTCTGTGAACAAGTAAGACGCTTCTGACGTTGTCTCTGGTTCACGAGTGGCTTGACATTAGGAATAAAACGCTTGTAACCCATTTCCTGGCTCTTGGTGCACTGACTCCAGCCTCAGTCCACTCCTTGTGAAGTTTTTGAATCGGCTTTGCTTGACAATGCTCTCAAGGCTGTCTTGTCAGCACTCTCCCCCATGATTGTGGTTGTGTGTAATGAAGGCAAAGGGAGTTAATAAGCTGATTTGAGCTCTTCTGTGGCTGACATTTCTGTATTGTAATTTTTTTATTCTAATATTTTTAGATGCTATATTTTTGAAGCCGTAATCATCAAGCTTGAAACAAAAATGGCTTGAAATGTTTCACTTTATGTGTAATGAATCTAGACTATATAAATGTGTCACTTTTTGATTAGAATTTCGTATTTATTTTTACTTTTCCATGATATTCAAATTTTATGACCTGTAAAGGTCAACACAGTACAAAACAAAGCAAAAATGAAACCATTAAGTCCTAAGAAGTCTTTATAGACATCTCAGAATTCGGTCCAGGTATATATATGGGGAAGGTTATAAACATATTGCTAAAGCATTGAAAGTTCCCAGGAAAATAGTGTGCTCCATCATTGTGACATTTTGAAACCCAGACTCATTGGCTGTTCAACCAAAGAGAAGCATGGGGGGGACATGATAATAGGGGGATGCTTCTCATCGTCAGAATGGATCAGGATTGGTTAGAATTGATCAGGATTGGTCCGGATTGGGGGAAGGATGAACAGAGCAAAATACAGAGTCCTGAGCGTGTAGGATCCCAGGCATGGGTGAAAATTCATCTTTCGGTGTGACAACAACCCAAAGCAGACAGCCTACACAATGCTGGTGTGGCATTGGGACTTATCTGTGACTGTCATTGAGTGGCTCAGCCAAAGCCTGGACTTCTCAAGTATCACATTTAAAGTCCTACTGCTTGAGCTCCTGTTTACTCTTATGTAGTGCTTTTCATTCCAAGGCCCTGGCCCTGACCCAAACCGATCACATCAGACATCTCAAGACTGGTTCACTGATGCTCCCCATCAAGGCTGACAGAGTGGATCTACTAGGGAAAAATTTAGAAACTGCGCAAATCCAAGTGAGCAAAACAGACAGGCCAATCCAAGAAAAAATGTATTGCTACCAAAGGTGCTTCTATAAAATACTGAATAAAGGGTAGGAATTCTTATGTACCTAAGATTTGAAAGTAAGTAAAAATAGTTTTTTCATTATATGATATTAGCAGATTGATTGTAATAATTATTTTAAATTATGCATTAGGTCAATAATACAACAAACTTAGAAGAAAGGGAAGGGGTCTACTGTACTGCCCCAAACCTTTACTTTGTACCTTCTCCCACGCTCCCCCTCTCTCTTATACCCTTTCTCCTGCTTTCACACTCCCTTTCATTTTTTTCTCCTCTCACTTTCACCCCCTCCCAGCCGCTTTCTGTCCTTTTAACAACTGCTACTCAGATTGCAGCCTAATTGTGTGTGCTCATGACTTCATGGTTTCTTCACTTCAGGGAGTAATGCAACAACCTACTGTTTGTTTATGTGAAGTAATTTGTTTAACTATTTCTTTGGAATTCACGTGCAAGGTTGTCATGGCAATAATTATTTTAATTTCTTTGTGGTAGAGGAAAAATGGTATGCTGTGTCATTGTAACAGAGCAGGGTGGGGCAGAGTTGACCCTGGTGCAGCCAGGCGTTACATTAAACACAACTAAGGCCTATAATGGTTTGTTTATTGTTTGCACAGGGGTGTGTGTGTGTTTCTGCGTGTGTATTATTAGCACGAGTGTTTATTGTCCCTGAATACCTCTTCAATGTTCAAGTGAGTTCTCAGGCCGTCATGTCCCATAAGAGTGTTTGTATTCATATCCATTTACCTCTTAAGATTCCCACGGTAGCGGAGACTGCATTCTAGGCTCAACAGGTAAACAAGGCAACAGTAAACATGCTGCACCACAGAAATGAAGTATACACCTAATGGGTCCATCAGGGGTTAGATGCTGGATCTGTATCAGCCCATGTATTCCTCCATCGCTTTTTTGTTCAGTAGTGCTACAAACCCGGGGGGGACAATTCACTTCCCTAACTAGTCTTACTGTTTGTGTTTTGGCTAAAGCAGGCCAAGTGGCCAGTGTAAAACAATGTGGAGACAGGGCTAAGGGGCAGCCAGACAACACCTGGATAAAAATATACAAGAGAAAATCCGGTTGCTATTTAGCTGCAAAGGCTATGCATATTTAGCCTACCTATCTATATCTCTATCTGGTGCCCCATTTCACCAAAGAAGGAGCCGAGTTAGTGAAACAGCGCCATCTGTCTTAATAGAGACAAAAACAACATACCTCTCCTAATGTCCTAAAGGTTTAATGTTAATACATAACATTCAGTGAACCATATAAACCACCAGCCACGAGGCCTGCTGTTAATACATAACCCTCAGTGAACCATGTAAACCACCAGCCACG
>JACXGJ010002556.1:0-64102 GCA_016801105.1 Esox niger | reverse complement strand
ACACACACACACACACACACACACACACATACAAACACACACACACAAGGTTGCAGTGGCAGTCATGCACCCCATCCCAAACTAATCCTGTCACTATGGCAACCGCACAACACAAACCATCAACAACCACCAAACTCACAGGTGTGTGTACGTCAATGTGTGTGTGTTTCTGAGTCTTTGAAGAGACAAGCAAAGGTGCATACTGTAGGAGAACCACAGAAGTGATTGATGGTGTGATTTAGAGAGCCTTTCAGATGTATCAACACTGTTTGATTCATTTCATGTCTAAGAGTAAAGGGTCCACCCTAGTGTACAGATTTTTAATACTGTTTAAGTTCTGTCCTCGCCATTGTCCCATTCTCATTCCCTTCATGTCCGCCTCTTTCTCTCTACCTCTCCATCTCTCACTCCCCCTCTAACTCTCTTATTGTCATCTGTTCCAAGTCACTCTTAATAATATTTTGTCTCTCTCTTCCTTGATCTCGCTCCCTCCCTCTCTCCCTACCTGTCTCTCTTTCCCTTTCCCTCTTCCTCCTCTCCAGACCCGTGGGACTCCAGACAGAACAGAGACCACAAACCTCCTACTAGCTGACACCAGAGCCAAGGAACAGCAGCAACATCATGAAGACCTACGCCACCTCCCTCCTTCCATTTCTCCTTCTCTCTCTCCTCGCCGCCCCGTCCTCCTCCCAGAGCGAACCCTCGGACCTCACCGTCACCACGAGGCTAGGCCGCGTGCGAGGCATCCGCTTACCGACGCCGGACCGGAATCATGTGACTGCTTTTCTAGGAGTCCCATTTGGCGAGCCCCCGATTGGCAAAAAGCGCTTCCGTAAGGCGGAGCCCAAGAAGCCGTGGTCTGGTGTGTTCGAAGCTACCTCCTATCCCAACGCCTGCTACCAATTTGTTGATACGTCTTTCCCCGGGTTCCAGGGATCAGAGATGTGGAACCCCAACAGGTTTACATTGACTTTTACATTGACGCTTTTCTGTGTTCTCAGTGGTGGAACCCTGAGAGTTTCAAAGTGTACAGTTGTAAGCAATTTCCTGCATGTCAAATGGCCCTCAATTCTCTTTGTAGTGCTCTCGTTTATACCAAGGGGTGTGGCCATTTGTAACGCAATGTCATTTTTGCATGTTCACTTTTACTTCATTATTTTGTGTGTTTTAAATTTTTAGCTGCCCTTTAATACTGTTTGGACTGTAACAGTTATGTTGGTAGCTAGCAAGGCCTCAGTATTTACTTAATAAACTCTTAATGTTTTTTTTACAATCTTGATTTGATTCCAGCTGGGTGATGAGAATAAAGTCAGATTTTATTTGATTCCAATGGGGATAAAAATAGTCAGATTTGATTTGGTTGCATCAGGGAAAGGAAAGTAAAGTTCGAATTGATTTGATTCCAATAGGGAGATGAGCGAGGACTGTCTTTATCTGAACATCTGGGTCCCTACATCCCCTAAACCTCACAACCTCACAGTGATGGTTTGGATCTATGGAGGAGGTTTCTACAGGTATGTATTATGGCAGTAATCATTTTTAAATATTAACTATGATTTCAAATAGGACTGACGCAAGAAAGCAACAATGAATCAGCAAAATAGAATAATATCATGAAGCACATACTGTATATTCATTTTAAATTGTGCAGAGAGAAAAAACCTATTCTCACGGCTCTTAATGAGAAGCGACACAGGGAAAAGAGGGACAAGCCGAGTTCAAACCATTTTAATCCATCGATCTGTCGATCTGTCAAAATCCGTCTTGGGCTCTTCCACAGACCATACCAGACAACGCCATCCACTCTGGTTTAACCAGCTAACATTCTCAGAATGGGGGTCACACCTTGGTGTGATATCCTGAAGGGGGGCTTGGTCAGAGAGGGCCTACAAACCAAGTTTGATGCTGAAATGTTTATCACAGAGATCATACTTCCATTTATGACACAGCTCAAAGTTCCCTTCAGTTTACAGGTTTAACACAGAGATCCAACACCTATATAAACTTGCTGTCTTAACACCAACGTTCAGTTAGTCATTAATTATTTTTACTGCATGGAAGACACTTCATCCTTTAATATAGGAGAGGGACAAAACCTTTTTTTTACCGGGGACGCAAATGCAATAGGCTTATATTCATTAGTGAAGGTTCTATGGGTAAGTAACAAGCTAACATAGCTAAGCTGTTGGTTCGAATCCTGACTGTATTGTATTTGTCTACAGCGGTTCCTCGTCCCTAGATGTATATGACGGCCGCTACCTGGCTCACTCGGAGAAGGTTGTTGTGGTCTCCATGAACTATCGTATCGGGGCTTTTGGGTTCCTGGCTCTGCACGGTTCCCCGGAAGCCCCAGGGAACGTGGGTCTTCTAGACCAGCGCATGGCCCTCCAGTGGGTGCAGGATAACATCCAGTTCTTCGGGGGAAACCCCAAACAGGTGATAAATAGAAAGAGTGTGTGGGATACAGGTCTGTGTGTACATGTTACAAACATTCCCCTCAAAATACAATTTCTGGCTTATGGATTAAGTTTAGGGTATATCTTGGGATAATTTTAGGATTTGTTATTACAGGTTTGGTTTAGGATAAGGGTTTAGGGCTAGGTTAAGTTTAGGCATGAATGTTAGGAAATTGGGAGTAGGGTTAGGTTTAGGGCTTGTGTATTCTGCCTTTCTAGTCCTTAGAAGTATAGAAATAGAACAATAAACGTGTTTGTGTTTGTATGAGCAACAGAGTGAGCATTTACATGCTATACATTTAAATATTTCTTTAATGAACCACAAGGTGACCATCTTCGGGGAGAGCGCTGGAGCGGTTTCCGTGGGCCTGCACCTTTTGTCTCCCGGGAGTCGGCCCACCTTCACCCGAGCCATCCTCCAGAGTGGAGCCCCCAACTGCCCTTGGGCCACTATAACACAAGACGAAGCCCACCGGCGGGCCACCCTGCTGGGGAAGCACGTCGGCTGCCCCTCTGGGGGTAATGATACGGTGCTTGTGGACTGCCTGCGCAACAAACACCCGCAGGAGCTCATTGACAAAGAGTGGCAGGTGCATTCATCTGTTGCGTTTTTTTGTTGTATCGTGTATTTCACATTTCTTTTCAGGGTTTATTTTCCTGTTTTCTAAATATTTTACATGTGCGTGTGTGAATGGATTTATTGCCCTATATTGTTTTCGTACTTTCTCTGTTTAGTAAGAATTTATACACTCCTGTTTACCAGTCACACTGAACGTACGCATTCAACTGGTGTGTTGAAATAGATGCGTTATGGGTTATTTACTTGGCCAAACTGAAGCGAAGTAAATGAACAGCGGCCATGTTCTCCTGTCTTTTCAGGTCATGCCGTGGCAAGCCATCTTCCGTTTCTCCTTCGTGCCTGTCATCGATGGTGTGGTCCTCCCAGACAACCCAGAGGCCATGCTCAGCTCAGGCAACTTCAAGGACACCCAAATCTTGTTGGGCGTCAACCAGGATGAGGGGTCCTTCTTCCTGCTTTACGGGGCCCCCGGCTTCAGCAAGGTTGGTGTAAATATTAAGGAGAGATATTGTTTGCTTCAACAGAACATGCTAGGTAAGGAGTGATAACCCGAGAACAAACTTTTAACCACACAGTAACTCAAAAAGAGAAAGAGGGAGCACATCCCATAAATTGCACAAGAATAACAGATCACTTACATTGCACTGAGTTTATCGGGCCCACATGAGAACATTTGGTGATGTGTTTTGGCTCAAATGTCTTCATAAGAGCACACGCATTTGTGTGTAGGTTCGCACCTCTGTGTTTGTTTATACTTTTATACTGTGTGTGTGTGTGTGTGTGTGTGTAGGTTCATACCTGTGTGTGCTGCACGTTTGCATTTCAACCTAACCTTCCATTGCTTCTCCAGGACAACGAGTCACTGATCTCTCGAGAGGACTTCCTGGAAAGCGTGAAGCTGAGCGTTCCGCATGCCAACGCCATAGGCCAAGAAGCCGTGGTGCTTCAGGTAGGCAGGGCCGGTAGCCGAAGTGTGGTCTGGTCGGATCCCAGTTGGGCCAGGCGCTGACATAAATGGTATTTGAACTGGCATGCCAAGAATATCGACAATAGGGGCAGAAACTAGGCCAAATGTCATTTCACCTCCCCCTTAGCAGATCTGAAAGGTTCTGATCACGTACTCTAATGCAGTACTTGGTTACCAATGCAGAAGGATTGTATTAGATACATTTGACTGGTTACTAATGAAGCTCTGTTGCGTCGCAGTATACCGACTGGTTTGACGAGAACAACGGGGGAAAGAACCGAGATGCCCTGGACGACGTGGTTGGAGACCATAACGTTATCTGCCCACTGCAGCACTTCGCAAGGAGCTACGCCCAGTTTCACGCCGATCAGACCACCAACAACTGGCAACAGGCGGGCACCGCCGGGGGCGTGGCGAAGGACGGGAACTCACAAGGTAGGGTTGATTCATCTGTGGTCCTGTTAGTTGTTAGTTTGTTCACTGATCTGTTTTACCCAATGCTCTCCTCCAATCCCTCTAGGTGGAGTGTATCTCTACCTGTTTGACCATCGTGCCTCTAATCTGGCCTGGCCTGAGTGGATGGGCGTCATCCATGGTTACGAGATTGAGTTTGTCTTCGGCCTGCCACTGGAGAAAAGACTGAACTACACGGCCGAGGAGGAGAAGCTGAGCCGACGCATGATGAGATACTGGGCAAACTTTGCCCGCACCGGGTAGGAGCAAGCGGGAGGGCTGCTTTCCTTAGGCAAGGAGTATAGAGAGCCACACCGCTCAAGGAACGTCACCACCCTGCTTGCGTCGGGTTGTTCTACTCACCTCCCCCTTCTCCCTCTGCGCCTTCCCCCATGTCTCCACAGGAACCCGAATATCAACTTTGACGGCAGCGTGGATAGCAGGCGGAAATGGCCCCAGTTCACTAACAGCGAGCAGAAACACGTGGGTTTGAACACAGAACCCCTGAAGATCCACAAGGGCCTACGGAACCAGCTGTGTGCATTCTGGAACCGTTTCCTGCCACGCCTCCTTAATATCACAGGTAAGGTGTTCGCCATATGTGCACACACAATGCCAGGGTAATATTAGTTTGGACACCCTTTATTATTCAACGCTTATTTCTTTATTTTTACTATCTCCCATATTGTAGAAGAGTAGTGAAGACATTAAAACTATGAAATACCACATATGAAATAATTTAGTAATCAATCAAAATACATTTATATTTTAGATTCTTCAAAGGAGCCACCCTTTGCCTTGATGACAGCTTTTTCTTGGCATTCTCTCAACCAGAGTGCCTTTCCAACAGTCTTGAAGGACTTCCCACATATGTTGAGCGCTTGTTTGCTGCTTTTGATTTATTCTGCAGTCCAGCTTATACCAAACCATCTAAATTTGGTTTTAGTCGGGTGATTGTGGAGGCTAGGCCTTCTGATGAAACAGTCCATCGCTCTCCCTTTTGGTCGAGTAGCCCTTAATGCCCGGAGGTGTGGTTTCTATCACTGTCCTTTTGAAAAATAAATGATAGTCCCACAAAGAGCAAGCCAGATGGGGTGGTGTATTGCTGCAGCATGGTGTGTTAGCCAATTTGAAATAATCACCAAAAGTGCGCCAGCAAAGCACCCCCATCACCGCGCCACCACACCTCCTAAATGCTACACGGTGGGAACCACAAACCGCGGCGGTCATCTGTTCACCCACACCGCATCTCTCACAGACACAGCGGTTGGACCAAAGGACAGATTACTACCAGCCTAATGTCCATTTCTTGTGTTTCTTTACCCTAGCAATTTTCTTCTTTTTATTGGTGAACTTCAATTCTAGTTTCTTTACAACAATTCGACCACAAAGGCCTGATTCACACAGTCTCCCCTGAATAGTTGATGTTGAGATGTGTTTGTTGCTTGAAATCTGTGAAGGTTACTACGTGATTCCATGTGTTTTTCATAGTTTTGTTGTCTTCACTATTATTCTACAATGTGAAAAATGGTTAAACTAAAGAAATACATTTGAAAATACATATCTATGCATGCAGTGGATGAAAGCCTCTGCTATGCAGTATCTGCTGGTATATGTGATATACTGCTATAGGTGATATGTGAATGTTTTTACCACAAAATGGGGTTATTGCATTGAAAGTCATGAATTCATATTGAACTCATTAATTGGCTGCAAGTACTCAAAATGTTTTGTGCCGTGGATCAGTGGCTTGGATTACTGCTAGTGGCAGATTACTGCTGTTACCTGGAAATAGGCCCTCAGACGTATTAAAAGATCTGGGAGAGGTGAGCACTAACTTGACATTTTGCAGGCTGAAATCTCTTATGATCCATTATCTAATTGTCCAGTGTCCAAATGAGGGAAGAAAACTAAATAACTAACAAGAATAATATTATATCAACTTGTAATAATCATAATAAAAATGAGGTAGTACAAAGACAATGATTAAAGCAGATAAGATTTTTTTTTTTCACTTTGCAGGTTTATAATTAATATAACTGACTGCTACTGTACAACTACTAATACAAGTAATAAATAGACACCAGTCAGCCAGAACATTATGACCACCTGCCTGATATTGTGTAGGTCCCCCTTTTGCCGCCAAAACAGCCCTGACCTGTCGAGGCATGGACTCCACTAGACCTCTGAAAGTGTTCTGTGGTATCCGTTTGGAAGAGAGTAACTGTGTTCAACTCGCAGTGGGCAGAGCAGCGGAACCTGTCTAAGAATCTTCCTCAGGTGTACAAAAGCGTGAACGTGCGAGACTATTTGCGCGAGTCACTTCAAAACATGTCCCAGCCCATCTGTCCAGACACTTGGTCGAGACACCCCCATGGGCAGCCTGCAGGCTAAACAACCGGGTCTAATTTTCAGATGATGACTAGCTTTGTTGAGCTTCCTGCGTCACTCTGAGGTGCATGTCCCCCTCGAAGACAGCACTCACACAGACATGCGGCACCTCGCACCTAACGATGTTGTTAGCGAGCAAGTGTCTGAGAGAAAGGCAGAGCAGGGAAACAGAGAAAGGCAAGAGTGGGGAGAGAAAGAAGAAGCAAGAGCGGCTATAGATAGCCATAAGATGGGTTCGGTAGTAAAAACAAACAAGGGTTAGGGTTAGTATTTGTTCATCATTGCCTGGTATTTGTTCAGCATTCCCTTCACCCTGACTTAGGCCCCGATTCCAGCTGAAGAAAAACAGCCCCAAAACATGATGTTGCGACCACCATGCTTCACTGTGGGTATGGTGTTCTTTGGGTGATGTGCAGTGTTGTTTTTGCGCCAAACAAATATTTTGGAATTACGGCAAAAAAGTTCAACCATGGTTTCATTAAACCATAACACATTTTCCAACGTAATTTTGGGGGACTTGATGTTTGTTTTTGCAAACTTAAGCCGGGGCTTGGATATTTTTCTTTGTAAGAAAAGGCTTCTGTCTTGCCACCCTACTCCATAGCCCATTCATATGAAGAATACGGGGCATTGTTGTCACCTCTAGCACACCACCAGAACTTGCCAGAAGTTCCTGCAGTTACTTTAAGGTTGCTGTAGGCCTCTTGGAAACCTCCCTGCCCAGTTTTCTTCTCATTATTTCTTCTCATTAGGGACGTCCAGTTCTTGGTAATGTCTCTGTTGTGCCATATTTTCTCCACTTAATGATGACAGTCTTCACTGTGTTCCATGGTGTATCTAGTGCTTTGGAAATTCTTTTTTAACCTTCTCCTGACTGATATCTTTCAACAATGAGATCCCTCTGATGCTTTGGAAGTTCTCTGTGGACCATGGCTTTTGCTTTTAGATGCAACTAACAAAATGTCAGGAAAATCCTACGAGAACAGCTGAACTTTATTTGTGATTAATCAGTCACTTTAAATGATGGCAGGTGTGAAATGAATTCTATTTAAAATCATTTTGAATGTGATTGGTTAATTCTGAACACAGCCACATCCCCAATTATAAGATGGTGTGCACACTTATGCTGCCAGGTTATTGTAAGGTTTTTATTTTTAATTTTTCCTCCTCAACGATTTCAGTTTGTTTTCAAGTGAATTGTTCACATTATAGGTCACATTAAAAGTGGTAAAAGTTCTGACATGATTTATCTTTGTCTCTTTCTTTTACATAACAAGAACATGGCATTTTAACAGGGGTGTGTAGACTTTTTATATTCGCTGTACATATAATCTATATTATTTACAAATATCTTGACATTGTTTCTGTTAGTTATTTTTTTTCCATTTATACACTGATTTCTAAATGTTAACTATAGCAATTATTTTAACGTTAAAGTATGTATTTATATCTGAGAGATCATTCTCAAAGCCCATGATGTACCATTGGAATTTATAATTGCGGCTGTTGTCAGGAGTTAATGGTCTAGTTTGCAATATCTGGTCACTAATTGTAAAAGTGGCAGGTTCAAGCCAAAAAGGGTAACTAAAAACGGTAAACGGTGAATGGTCTTATATGTGCCTGTTTGTGCCCCATGTCATCAAACCTACTTTCTTTAAAACGTAACATTTCATGGTTAACTGCGTCATGAGGAATTCGAGTTATCGATTATGCTCAAATAGACAAGATATTACAACTTCTGCCAAAAATGGAAGGTTAAATATAATTTCACAAATCAAAACGTTAGTCTTTTTTTTCATATACAGTGACTTGAAACTGTGATGGCTTCCAAAGGCCTTTTACAAAGCATGGGATGGTTTTGTTTTGGGAAGTGAAAATAAGGCTCTCTATACAGGGACATTTAAGTCATTTCAAAAGAAGGTTACACTTTATTTTGAGAATTCCAATTTGTAGATGCTGAATAGTCTGTTGAAAGTTTGTTGATTGGTTTACTATCTATTGATAAGCTAGTGCTTGCTAATGTTAAGGTTGGAGTTATGTTTAGAATAAGGTTTACAGTAAAGTTTAAGGTTAGGATAAAGATTAAGGTTAGAGTATGGGTTAGAACATAGTCAACTAAAATGTTACTGATACTCAGTAGATAATTTGTAGAGCATCTACAGACCCACTTTTGGGACTCAAAATAAAGAATGTGCATCCTATAATGGCCAGTTGTTGAAATAAATAGCAGTTGTTAAGTAAGCTTTTGCATCTGTTTTCATGATGTCACAGTCTAGGATAGGAAGCAGCTGTTGGCTTACTCAGGTCTTTCAGGTGGATAAAGTAATAATTATTCTTAGATCTCTATGGTAAACCAAGCTTATAGTTCATTGTTATTCTAATGCAATCGATATGTTGTCCAAAACATAGTTACAATCTATAGTTAAACCCAGGTATTGCAAACAATCAGCAATGTACCATGACTAGCACGCTTTTCTAATTACCAGCTGTGGAGATAATTGTGTCCTCTGTACCGAACAGCATGATATTGGACTTAGTTTGATTTAATACCAATTTCTTAGTAAGAAACCACCTACAGTGGGGAATAGGTTTTAAATTAATCATGGAATCCATCTGGCCTATCCACTCCATGCCTAGTTCAGTTTCTCCCCACTAGCCTTGTTTACACCTTGCATCACATGAAATGTCACATAGTATTCAAATATCTCTCCTATCAATCCACTGTTTCCACATTGTGACCAGATTAGCTAGCGCCTACATTTATGCAAATGTTAGCAATTTTTTTGACATGTTCTTTTAAAAATAATATGAATGTATTCATTTCAAGATCATTTCGGATTCCTTAAGTAAACAGTGCTCAAAGCTCCTTGAGAAGAGTTATGGGAAGCATTAAACAAGTTCTATAAGTGTTACTATTTTTGTCTGGTTTTGTCTGGTTGTGTTTCAAATTTTTGTTGGTTTGCAGTGGCTCATATTCAGAGTAATGTACAGTTATTGCATTTACCTCAGCATAGGTAGTGGGGACACCCACACAACTCAGTCAGATTGATTATATTTCACTCAATGAACTAGCTGTCCACTAAGTCATTGCTAGAAGGAAGTAATATACAGAAGCGTTCTCTACAGTTGTTCTGTTTCATGAGTCCTTTTGGTTAATAGCCACACAATTTACTGTGTGTGTGTGTGTGTGTGTGTGTGTGTGTGTGTGTGTGTGTGTGTGTGTGTGTGTGTGTGTGTGTGTGTGTGTCTGTGTTTTTGACCACTATGCAACTGGGACAAAAAATGTCCATTAAACTGTGGTTGAATTAGAAAAGTTGAGTAATTGGGATTTTTTCCAGACCCCATTCTGAAAAAGGTCATTAGGATTTTTAGAAGTAGATTTTTTTAAGGGCAATCATCTTTTGAGCGCCATTCAAACAGCTAAGGAACCATTTTTCATTGGACTGGTTCCAAATCCCAAACATCACTGCATGTTACTGTTAGAGGTCACTTGTGAAACAGCCGGTTGGTCTTTTGACCGTTATGACCTGAGTTCAGATAAACAGTAATGATGTAACTTCCTGGATCTTCAAATCAGTCTTCATTTAAATAGCACGTCCTACATTAAAATGCATTCCAAGGTGTTCTACCAAAAAAATGAATATGGTAAAATCAGAATGTGTCTATACAAAATGAAGATTAAGTATTTTAAAACCAGCTGTTTCCTCTGTCTCTCATGTACCTGATAGTAACATTTTTGACAGTCTTTTAATTTTTTTAAATCGTATTGTTGTTATTTTCTCTCTTTCCCTTTATCTCTCTATCAACCTATTTTCTCTGTCTATCGCTCTTTTTCTTTCTCACTACTCCCTGACCTCAATCCATTCGACTCTTTGTCTTTCTGCATTCCCCTTTCACCACCCCCTCACTTGCTCTCTCTCCTCAGATAACATAGACGAGGCAGAGCGTCAGTGGAAGGTCGAGTTCCATCGCTGGTCCTCCTACATGATGCACTGGAAGAGCCAGTTTGACCACTACAAGCAGGAGCGCTGCACTGACCTCTAAGACGAGAGAGAAAAGACCATGTCCCTCTATAGGTCCCTATCATTCTTCATGTGATATGATATGTTGAGGCTCACACTGTAACGCCACTTAGGCTAAACAGTGGATTCCTTTCTCTACTGTTTTTCTGCACTCTCATAAATCACATATTGGTTTTCAGTTTGTTTGGTTCCCATTCTGGAGGTAAGGCCCGTGAGCTTGCAAACAAGCAAGATCAGAAAAGGATTTAATAATAGGAGTAAAGGAAGGAGCAGGTCAATGATGACCGGTGTGAATAGGTGAAATGGTGAACGCTTCGACGGTGGGTCATTACGGTACCTCTCTATAGACTCTGAGTGCGTGTGCGTGTGCGTGTGCGTGTGCGTGTGTGTGTGTACAGGCATAACTGTACTTGTGGGGATAAGAAAAAAACTGCCTTGCTGAGATTTATTTTCCAGAAAGAAAAGGTTTGGAGGTTAGTTCAAGAAGGAAATGTACAGTTTTAGTTAGGATTAGAATTAGGTGGAGTCAGGATTAGAATTAGGATAAGAGTCAGGATTAGGGTAAAGGTTTCAGGTTAATGGTTATGGTAAATATTTTCTTGTCCCTACAAGGACAGAATGACAAATGTTCGTATGTGAGTGGGTGTACTATGTCATATCCTTTCAGTCCCTCTCAGTCTTTTTGTTAACTTATTTTTCAGTTGACACAAACCTTGCTGTCGGCTATTTAATATGGTCTTTATTTAAAACATCTCCTACTATTACTGTTCCACTCAGTCTATGTGTCTGTTCCCTCGTAGGTCAGTACATTTGGCAGATCCCCCGTCCCTGTCTCCGGCTGTATTAGTGCGACGATCTGTTGTTTTGTTCGTCTGGGTTAAATCACACCCTATTCGCTAAACAGTGCACCACAGGGCAAACCAGTACTACCGGTTGAAAGTAGCACACCAAATATGACATAGGGTGTGATTTGGGACATGATATTTCTTCTTCTGGGCCTCACCTGGGTACCTGTGCCCTATCTAGTGTGCTGTACTAGGGAAGCGGATACCAACCTTTTTCAGTAACTGTACCACAAACAGAATTCTTCTCTGCTGGGTGTATCCCCCTCATGTTAATTTTGCGAGTAAGCCTGTTTTCTCAAGTACCCCCTGTAAATAGGCCAAGTACCCCCAGGGGTCTTAGTACCTGGTTCCCTGGTTGGGAACAATTGTCCTGGGGAAGGATGGTGATTTGGGATGTTGTCTTTGTCCACATGGGTCCACAACTGAAACCGAAAACCACTGATCAACTTGGAATCTGGAGCCATGTATATATCCCTGTGCTGGGTAGGAAAATATCGTCACTGAAACAAACCGTAGGGCCGTATGTGTGTGTGTGTGTGTGTGTGTGTGTGTGTGTGTCTGTGTCTGTGTCTGTGTCTGTGTCTGTGTCTGTGTCTGTGTCTCTGTCTCTGTCTGTGTCTGTGTGTGTTAAACTCCATGCGGTCCTGCGGCATTTGTGGCACATGTTGCTCGTGTCCATAATGGCGATCACTGAACTCTTGCTTGAACGTAGGTCTTCTGTGCACGTCTTTCAATCCACTTTGTGCGTGCATGCACGCGCGTCGGGGCGTGAGAGCAACGGCGTATGAACGTTGTATGCCGTAATATCCACATACCTCTGTAAATCATCTTTACGTCGCTAGCCCCTGGTTCATGTTAGCCCCTCTCATGGTTGTCCCGGCAACAGAGTGCAGTGTGAGTGCGTGTGTGTTTGAGTGCGTTGGCGCGTGTGTGCAGCTTACTGATACAGTCTCAGTGCCAAAGGCTGACATGTCTCGTTCCCCTCCTCCTTCCTACCATCCCTCTCTCCTATCCATCTTTCTCTCGTCTCCACCTCTCCCCCTCTCGTCTCCACCTCCCCCCCTCTCGTCTCCACCTCCCCCCCTCTCGTCTCCACCTCTCCCCTCGCCCCGTCCATCCATCATCCCCAAGAGGACAGGCGTTCTCGTTAGTCTAATGGAGGCTGAAGTAATTCACTCAGCGTGTGCGCGCGGCCGCGTGAGTAATTCACTCAGAGCTCCGGTGAAACGACAGGGCGCCGCGTCAGCCATTTACCAGACTGACATCCCTGGCTTGGTTGTACCGATGCAGAGACTGCGGCTGGCGGAGAGAGATGGTGAGATCAGAAAGAGAAATATAATGAAGAAAGGGAGAAAAGAGAGATGGAGAGAGAAAGAAATAGAATGTAAGACAAAGTCAGTAAGAAGACCACAGGGACGGGGGGAGAAAGAAGGACAGGAAAAGAAAACATGCTCTGTTTCTGTCCGCCAAGGTTATTTATCATTAATTGTGACATTTACTTACTGTCCACATGCCTTTCGCAGTCATTTGTTTTCTGTTGCAGGGTTCTCGGTTTAAATCACCTAGAGATGGTAAAAAATGAATAAGGGACTGTCTCTTTGTCCTGTTGACAGTTACAAGTTTGGTTGCTTTCTGGAGTGGTATGTGTTGTGTTGTACGTTCCATTTATTTGTCCTGTCCACCTCTATGTATGCTTTTCTTTTTTGTGTATCCCTGTTAATGCCCGTCTTTATCCACTTGTCTTTTTATCAGTCCGTCCACCTGTGTATACAATATTTATGTGAGGTCACGCTTGTGTGATGTCATCCTATGATGTCATATTTATTTGAACTGGCATTTGTTGACACGGAAGAGATCAGGATCTGCCTGATTGGTCAGCACGTCTCCCAGTGAAGCATTACGATTGGTTTATTTACCAGGCATGTACAACTCCTATTTAACGACTGGAGTAGAGTAGTCTAGCTTTAAAAGTAAAAGTAATATAAAAAATTGTTACATATATTGAAAATGATTTAAAGTGAAAGACTATCTGTAATTCTTTAGATGCAGTGTGTGTACTAAATGGCACTCTCTTCCCCATATAGTGCACTACTTTTGATCAGTTTTCATAGGGCTCTGGTCAAAAGTAGTGTACAACATTAGGGAATAAAATGCCGTTTAGGACACATCCACTTTGTTTGACTGAAAAGAATGCATGTGTGAATAGATTGGCCGTGTGAGTGATCTTATGATGAGTGACAGCTGCTCAAGCCCATCTTTTCCAATAACAGGGCCGGCTTCCCGTTTCTCCTCCAATGTAATCCCTTTGTGCATGTCCCGAGAACCCACTCCCCTCAGAATTCCAGTCCAAATTGATTACAGTTATTTTCTGTAAAACTACACCCCGAGAAGTACTGTTGTGCATTTAGATTATTATTACGATTATTTTGACTGTTATTATATTATTATAGCTTTGACATTACAGTTGATGTTAGCAATAATATAACACATCAATATATAAATATATTTGATATTTAAATGCAAAGATATTTAATTGGATGATGAGGATGATGACGAAAAGGATTTCTATCATCACTATTTAAAATATAAGGGAGGCTATATTTGGACAAAGCAATATAATAAATATATAAAGAGTGCCATATTTTTTTTATTGTTTTATTATTTGTATTGTTTTTCAATTAACAGTACTACTTCAGTACTACTACAGAATACCATATAAACAAAGCATAGTATTTACCGTATAGAGTATATACTATATACAGTATACTACAACAGTACTAACAAGGTACTATTAAAGTACTACTACTCCTGCATCATCATTTGTTACAGTCGCTAGTACTTTAAATAATACATTAGAATGGCTTTTGTAGACATATGTATTCATGAATGCCAGCTTGTTGTTTGTCAAATTGCAACAAAATAAAGACACCTCGCTGCTTACCTGTTCTTTCAATTCAGTTCTCTCTCCCTCTGTCGCTTTCTCAATCTCTCAATCCTTTCATACAGCTAATCATATTTAAAATAACATAGAAATATATATAAATTCTGTGATAAACCCTCCCAAATGCTGACTGACCGAAGTTGTGGTGTTCAGAACCTTTGGAAAATATTTGGAGACCCCATCACTTTCTCTATATCTGTTGTCTTATAAACTTCCATTTACAATTGAATAAAAAAATCCAATCAACCTACAAACAATACCCCATAATAACAAAGCATAAACATGTTTTTAGACATTTGTGCCAATAAAAAAATGAAATAACTCATGCACATAAGTATTCAGATCCTTTATTCAGTACTTTGTAACTTTGTAGCAGCAAATACATCTTCAAGTGTTCTTGGGTATCCCTATACCAGCTTTGCACACCTGCGTTTGGACAGTTTCACCAATTTTCCTTGCAGATGTTCTCACTATCTGTCGGGACTGGATGGGGAACGTCAGTGAACTGCAATTTGCAGTTCTTTGCACTGATTTTGAATGTCTGGGATATTCAAAGATATTCACAAACAATTTCCAAAGTCACTCCGCTGTTGTTTGGAAACAAAAAACATTCTTCTGAAACTCATCAGTCTGTTTTTGTTCTGAGAAATAAAGGCTATTCCATGTGAGACATTGCCAAGAAACTGAAGATCTTGTATAATTCTGTGTACTACTAGAAAGAGGACTGGGAGGCCCCGGTGCACAACTAAGCAGGAGCCCAAATAAAGACATTGAGTGTCTAGTTTGAGAAGCAGAAGCCTCACAGGTCCTCAACTGGCAACTTCATTAAATAATTCCCACAAACCACCAGTCTCAACATCATCACTGAAGAGGCGACTCTGGGATGCTGGCCTTCTAGGCAGAGTTGCAAAGAAAAAGCCACATATCAGACTGGCCAATAAAAAGAAAAGAATAAGCTTGGCAAAAGAACACAGACACTGGACAGATGGAGATTGGAAACAAGTGTTATGGCCAGACAAATCTAAGTTTGAGGTATTTGGATCGCAAAGAACCTTCATGAGACGCAGATCAAATGAAAAGTAGCTGGAGGAGTGCTTGACTCCATCTGCCATGCATGGTGGAGGTAATGCGACGGTCTGAGGTGATTTGGTGGTGGAGTAGGAGATTAGTACAGGATAAATTGAATCTTAGAGGAAGGCTATGCAATAACTATTTAGTAGCAGTCAGCTGGTATTCTGTCTATAATGGAGTGGCCAGTACAGACACCGGATCTCCACCCTATTGATCTGTTGTGGGGGCAGCCTCACTGTATGGTATAGAAGAAGTGTCCATCAAGCCAATCCAACTGGTGGGAGGTGCATCAGGAAGCTTGGGGTGAAACCTATTCAGATTACCTCAACAAGGTGACAGCAAGAATGAAAGGCTGTCATTGCTGCAAATGGAGGATTCTTTGACCAAAGCAAATATTGAAAGACAGTTATTATTTCAACTGAAAATCACTTTCTAACTTTGTTAATCACTTTATTTCCTATTCATTTTGTAGTATTTCCTATTCAGACTCGTTTCATGTGTTTTCATGAAAAACAAGGAAATTTCTAAGGGACTCAAGAATGTTGAACAGTGAAAAAGCTATATTTTGTATCATGTGACCACAGCAACCAATTTCAGGTTGCATCTCCAAGTGTGACGTTCCATTGGATATAAACTTGTTGAGTTCACTACAATCATGAGCCTGTCTCCAACTCATTATACTCAACTTGACAGTTTTCCCTTATTTATTTTACAGGGAATGTTGATTTGAACTTTTAAGGGGCACTGTGTAGAATCCCATCCCTAAACGACAACACAACTTGTCGCCTCGTCCTCCTCCCTTGCCAAACAAGATCGGGAATAATACTACGTAGTGCAGTATGGTTTACGTTTGGGATGGATGGTTACTGCTACTATATAAAGCGATTATAAAGCGATAACAAGCAGGCCCGACTCCAGGATGGAATGACTAAGTGGGCATTTTTTTAAAATGAGGGTGCATATATAATCATGTACCATTTGCTGTGTTTATGGGGAAACAAAATGGGGTGAGGGCACAAAACAGGGCCCCCTCCCCTTGATTACAAGTAATGCGAACTGGACCGACGAGAAAGTTAAAATGGGTTTTGCTCATGATTATGCTGGTATTACAGTAAAAATCTTACATATGGTCCCTTTAATTAAGTAACAAATAATTGCAATATATTGTGCAGTGGCTGCCCATTGTGCATGTTTCTAGGAGTGTCTGGTTTTTGCCACAAGAGAGCGGTGAAAGCACGCATAACGAAGAATGGCTTGAGGAATAGCTCCATCTTTAGGCCTTAAACTGGGAAACGGCGTTCCTCTCGTGATGTTGGTGAGTAAATAGGGGCAACACGCAGCAGCAGTCATCGTAAATCCTCACCACAGCGACATAATGACATTAAAGTCATCCCTTTGTTTTAGAGGCTTCTGGCTAATAACAGTTAATTATGAATACATTCTTATTTAGGTAAAAACAATTTGTTTAAGAAAAAATTGAGTTATAGCGACATTTAATAGTTCAATATGTGTTAATAGTTCCTACATGAATTAGCTTACCTAAACTATTTGTTTTCGAACTATTTGCATGTCATATCTGTAGGTTGCGGTTAAATTAATGTAGAATTCCTCTGCCAATCACTTGTAAGGTACAGTAGTGCTTAACTTGCCAAGTAGCCTGCTATTGCGAGAAGGGTCTTAACAACCAAGTTACTATACTGGGTATTATCGAAACTAACGTCATCAACAGTACGGCATAGTCTATTAAACCCCATCAATCAGAGCAAAAAGTTAGCCAACCAAATTGTACTTCTACCAATTTCAGTAGTCCGAAAATGACTGTGAAATACGACACCTGGCAATTTTTGTTACTTCTTCCGCCAGTCTGTCTCCACCCCTCTATGTCCTCACCCAAAGCCGTGAAATTCCTGAAGGTTTACACTTTTGTTTCGATTGTTTTGGCGCAAGAATTCGTGGACGTCTCGGGAGACGCTTGGCTAATCCGCTGAATAACATTACGCTGCTAAATTAAATGTATTGGCACTGGTTGTATTTAAATCATAGTAGCGAAAACACGTCGGATAGTTGTAGTTAGTCTCCCTCCGGTTAAATAATGAATGTGCTAGACGTTATTGGAACTGGGGTACGAAAACAAGGGTAAAAAGGAAGTAACGTAGGAAGGAGACTTAAGGGACACTAGGATTTTCTTCACTCAAGGAAAGATATGTGGAGCCAAATACACTCATCAAAAGTTTGACAGCATACGTTGTACTTTTTATTTCCCGGGAAATTGGTAAGTGATAACAAAGGCAATCGGGATACCAATTATCACTGACTAACTTTACAACACATCATGTTATTAATATGATATCGGCAGGGCGATCCATCGAAACGTGTCATGAGTTTCTTTTACTTATCTTCGTCTGGGTATATGATTTATGGGGGAAAACTTTTCTGTAACTTTAATTTGTATTTCTCATTCATATTCTGCCATCTGCGTTGCACTACACATTTCAGGGTGAAGTTTGGATCGCTATATATCCATTGGTAACTTATTGTAGGCTATAATACACTGGTAAAATGTAATGTTAAACATTCAGATTTTGTTTCTGGGTATTTCCATATATGATACAAACATTGCATTCACATGATTGCTCAAATTCTAGTCCTAAAGCATGTCACTCTAAATGATGTTATATTTCAGAGTAAAATATAAACTGCATATTGAAGTTAAGTTGGTGTATAAAGTAGTATATTGTCATAAAAGCTTTTTAACAAGTGGGTTTTAAATTAATAAGATTTATATTGCATAGTATTAATACAAGACAATATGATTTATAATTCTCTTGTACCCCCAAGAGTTGAGTGAAGTTTACCCACCCTGGCACTCTCTATTATTGTCATAAATGATGGAGGGGGAGAAGGAGAGAGAGAGGGAGCGTGGAGAAGAGAAAGAGAATGATGAGACTGAGGAAGAGGAGAAAGAGAGCAATGAGGCTGAACGTGAAGATGAGGACTATGAAGAGAAATATGACGAAGATGCGGAGGGAGCAGCGTTGGTGTGGCAGGAGGGCTTGTATGGCGAGGATGACCTGGGCCTACCCATAATGCACTGGGAGGCGCTGAGTCTGCGTATTGCTGAGCTGGAAAAACAGGAAGAGGAAAAGCGAGTGAAGAAAACTAAGGTCAGAGGTCAAAATTATATTCCATCAGTGTTTAGTTTATTGCTGAGAATGGCTGTTTGCAGACAAATATAGGGGAGAGCGAGATGGAGAGGACAAGGTGGTTAAAGGGTAAAGGAGAAGGTCATAATTGAAAGCTGTCTGTTCAATCAATCACATTTATTTTATAAAACCCTTTTTACATCAGAAGTTTCTTTTACAAAACACTTTGCCTGAAACTGCAAAGAGCAATTGCTGAAGCTTTACACTACTGCTGTAGGAAAACTAAGCATTTCATTGCTGTAACTTGTTATTGCAAATGACAAATAAACCTTTGAACCTTTAAGCAAGCAACAACAGGGTTGATGCGCAGTGACAAGGCAAACTCCCCAAAAGGGTCAAATATGAGGAAGAAACCTACAGAGGAGCCAGGCTCAGAGGGGTGGCCAGTCCTTTCTAGCTGTGACTGGTGAACATTTTAAGAGTACACATTGTAATAATTAATAAATGCATCTAATTGTAATATATAACCTAACAGCATAGGTGTCCATGAATATCAGTAAGCTGTTCTAGTCAGTGGCTAGCTGTGTGTTAAAATAGGTTATACCACAGTTGAACTATACAACACTTATTTTATCCATCATCATTTTACATTTGTTATTGAGGTCAAAAGACCTCTTTAATTAATGAGACCTGACCATGATTGAAGCCCATAAATAACACTAATCCGACATACAAGAGATGTTCTTCATATCTTGCTCTGTCTAAACCTGCCACTGTACTAACTTTCAGTCTCCCAGTGTACTTGTACGAGGGAAGAAGTTGTCAGCAAGCCGGCCAGAAGAGAGAGAGAGGGGGAAGACACTGTCCATGAGCCGACCAGGAGACCGGGAACTAGGTAGCAGCAAGGAGATCTGCGATGACATGGACGAAGAAGACTGTGATAGCCGCGTGTCATCCCTGACCTCTCGGTACATAGAACAGTGTTGTTTTCATACTAAATATTGTGTAAAAGATGGCATTAATAGTTAAATGCAGTACCCGGGCAGAAGGTGGTGCAATGGCCATGGCATTGATAAGCAGTATTACCAGTCCCTTTGGGAGCGACCATTGTGGAAACTTGTTGGAATGTTGGATTGATTCTAATCTCAGCATGTTTTCCCCTGAGTTTCAAAACGCTTGTGTCATAAGTGAGATTTGTTCATGATGCTATAGAAAAAATTAAATGCTTTTACCTCCTCAGTCTTTCAAATCAGATGAACCTTCAGCTGTGCTTCATCAATGACAGTGGGAGCGAAGAAGAAGATGACGAGGATTCTGGTAAAAAAGTTGGCGGAAAGGTAAGCACCTTCCAGTATTGCTTGTCTCCCTTTACTTTACAAAGGCTTCAGATCAGTTGAAGCGCTACTAACATGGAATGCTAACTAGGTAGCCATTTCACACCACTTTCACACACTGACACACAAATCATGTCTCGGCAATAACAATGGCCCCGGAGCAGTAAAACGTCAAGTTGGGACTAATAAAACAAACAAGTCACAGTCCTGATAGGCCACTGCAAAAATTTGATTAAAAAAAATAATAATTGTTTCATCCAGTTGTTTCGTAATTTGGCACACACACAAATAACTCCCTTGCAGTAGGGGTGTGGGTTACCACACATTTTGGTTCTAATACGAAGTAATCTAATACGAAATAATAAAGTGCTAGAATCACCAATATCGATTCCAATATCAATTATTTTTATTATTAAATTGCCTTATGTACCTTCATGTAGGGGAGAGCTTCTTGTAAAATCCAAAAGTCTTGGAGAATCGTCTAGGTGAAATAACCAAATAATTACGTCTATAGCCTATGACAGACTACATATTTCCTAATTTCATGTTTGAGGTATTTGTTTTAAATTCCATAAAAAATAGTAATTTACATACATTTCAATGGGTTGAATATACTACTAGAATGTCTGAATATAGACTATATTTCACATGATGCTCCTGTTTCGTTCAGCCATGGCCCATGGCAATCATGCATGCAATAAATGCAGGACTTTCACCTCGATCACACCTGTGGCATCAAAGCAGAAAGCTTGCAGAACATTTCGAGCAGCTATGCAATTACTCAGAAAGCATTGATTCTCCACAGATGTTGCATGCTGCTTTTTATAAAACGTAGAGAATCATTTTCGCTGAGCATATTGGGCCGGTTTTGCAGGCACAGATTAAGCCTTGTCTAGAACAAGTCCTATAGAAAACAACATTGAGTTTGTTTGTTTTGTCCTTGACTTTGCTTAGTCTGTGTCTGCAAAACCGGCCCATAGTGTGTCAAACTACCTACAAAGGCCACCAATCATTGGCTAGCTAGCAGCTTGCTAATATGACCAGAACTATGGGTATTAGACTTTATAGACTTTTCATCCCTCTATCAGTCCCATTTCTCATTAAAAATCAACACAATAAAGAATGTGAAAACAGGTTACATAACATGGCCTTTATTACAAGCCCTTTACTTTTGATTGTTTAGTTCCTAAGTCCAGTTACTTAACACTACAAATCAATTACATTTTTCTTACTGGAGACAAATGCCCTGGAATTCAACTTGACAAATGAAATCACTGTCCTACCATCTGGAAGAGTTGATTGTATTGACCTTGGTCCAGAGGAAAGTAGCTAAGAAATTCTTCTCCTAAAAATCCAAGCACTTCAATCAGTCAAGTCCCAAACCTGTTTTTCGCAATCTCAGCAGTTGGTCTAATTTTTTTAATGAGCCTATCAGTTCTGTCTTGACTGTTTAGTATTGTAATAACCTCCAAGCTTTTAATTTTAGAGGGATATTATAGGATAGGCTGTCAAACATGATATGCTTGCACAATACATTTTCTGAAATACGTACTATTAATGTTGCATAAAAATGTGTTGCCATTTATTCTATATAAGAAGTTTTCTATAACTGCAAAAAACTTTGGCATTAACCGTTCGATACTACTTCGGCCTTGCTTCCACACATACCATTTGAGGCATACATTGGATTAATCCAACGCATACACAAGACTAAACGTTCTGCAGCTGCTTCTGCACTGCAATTCTGCAAGCCAATCGCAGCGTTCCATTTGAAATGAATCAACTTCCATTGTATAAGAGCGCTCCTTACAATTGCTCTGAAATGCTCTCCTTACAATTAAAATATCAGAACTTTAGTTCCACAATAATAAAGTTCCATTGTCTGCTTTTGCAATCCTTTTTAAAGTTGGATGATCTTATTTTTTTTACTTTTAGTAGCAGTGATGGGATTCCCTGAGCTGTACGATTGCGTGCTATTTTCCTACAGAGACACAAACAAAAAATGCAGCGTGATGGCCAAGATAGTTGGTGCTTTCACCTATATCAGTGTCTGTGACCATGGCAACACTGATGTTGATGCAACCTGTGAATAACAGTGTACATTTTGTTTAAATGTACACATTTAGCCTAGCTTTTACAATTCTTAAACTTCTCTCCACAGTTTGCTGTACATGGAAAGGCTGTGATTTCTACCTTATAGTGTGATTCATGGCTAATCGGGTGTGAGAATTCAATGCCCTGATTAGGCCCTGCCTCCACGCCAATAGAGGCACCAAACATGGTTTTGAATTAAGATGACTCGAACAAAGGTGGGAAGAAATTGTAACCGTACGAAGAAACAAACGTGAAAAAACCTGTTTGAACAAAGACATTTTAAGATTGGATGCGAAAATCCATATAATGATTTTATCATACCCTTTACCATGTTTGAATCAATTTTTTTCATAAGATTGTAGTTTTTTCATGCTATGAAATATATAGTTACGTTTTACTTTTCTTACTGTCAATACATTTGAGGTCAATTTGGCTCTATAAACTTCCACCATAAATAGCATTTATGAACTGTATGGTCGTTGCCACTGGTCGTAATAGTAATACTAATAATTGAGCAATTACTAGCGAGACTGAAGACAAGCTTTACACTGCCAAAGCTATTTCATTTCAGGGCACAAGCAATGTTCGTTTTTCTTTAATACATGAATGACATTGGTACAATAACTATCATTATAGTTGATGTTTTCATCAAATTATGTGACAAGAGAATCGTGGAAATGCCTCCTCATTTACTGAGCTAGAAGTTGTGGTCTATGCTACGCCAAAACGCATGCACGGATGCATACTTAGAAAATCTACCACAAAAAGTAGACCATCCGGGAACTTTTGGGATACTATTTTCAGGGCACTATGGTTTGAGACATACTAATCTTCTCACATACGTATTTGGCATACCATATAGTATGCAAGTATGCAATTTGAGATTCAGTCCTGGTCTGCGTGACAGCCAAGCGGGTGGCTGACAATAAGTCTTCAAGGTCCTTGACCGTACGGGTTAGGAATTTGGATTTCTGATGCCTATTGGATGAGTGCACGATTTATAACAACTGCATACCTAGTAACTACGATTGACCATAACAAGGGAATTAAGTTAGTGTTTTGTTTAAAAGTCAAAGGTTTTGTTGGTTGTCTTTTTATACATTTTTATAATTTGAAATGTTTTGAAAGAAATATAAGAATATTTTATGTTTTATATATTCAGAAATACATTTTATAAAGGATTAAACATGTCACGTAACAAGGCTAATTGGTTTTATGTTGTAACGCTGATAATTTACAACTTTTGGAAGGGGGGACACAAAAAAATGTTTTGGGGCCTAGTAAGTTTCAAACCCTATGGGCCAGTGGCAAAAATATTTATGTTGAGCCTTATATTTTTACAGTACACACAGCGTGCATACACACACAGTAGATCAGGCCAGTTGCAGAGTGCTACAGCTCTTATAAATTTACAAAGTAACATTGCTCAGGATATATCAGTCCATTGACATTTTATTGTATTCCATAACTTGATTGTGAAGCCCTGACCGTTTTGTTTTGTTTTCTCCATCAGAATTCCAAAATGGCTTGTAAGAATGGCTCCAATGTGCAAGTGCCACCACAGTCCCAGGCTCCACCCCCAGCCAAGAGCAAATCATCAGGCTTCAAGGCAGCACTAAGAGCACTCAGAAACAAGCTGAGGACTGAGCAGAAACAGGAGGTGAGGGAAGGAAACCTAAAACAACATTGAATTCCAAAGCTTCTTCTAGTTCTTTTGCATGAAAACAAATATTTTATAATGTAGTATTACTAAATATAAGAAACATTTTGATAAGGTATACTTTCACTAGTTGTCTGTTTGCGTTACTTCTCACCACTAGAGAGCAGTGTCACTTGGGTTATGGGACAGGAGTATAACGTAAAAGTGGTAGTTACTACTTGAAGTGGTAGTTGCCATGCATGGTTGAATTCTGAGATATACATGGTTATTTAGTTTGCACTAGTCATTACAAAAGTTCTAAATGGCCTTTTCATGCGTAAGGAAAATTAACTGTTTTTGAAGCGGTAATGGTGTAATGTCCAGATATAGATATACTGTCAGAGGATGTTTCCACTAAATAGAGTTGTGCTCAAAGTTTGCATACGCTTAGAGAATTGGTAATACATGTACCGTTTGTAAAGAAAACATGAGTGAGCAGGCAAACACGTCTTTTTTTTTCTTATGGGATTCACATTCAACTGTAGGTCATAACAGAATGGCCCAGACATAAAACAAAACATGGCAACAAAGAAAAAAATGAACTGTTCAAAAGTCTGCATACCCTTAATTCTCAATAATGTGTATTGCCGCCTTTAGCATCAATGACAGCGTGTAGTCTTTTGTAATAGTTGTCAATGAGGCCCCAAATACTTGCAGGTGCTGCTCATTCGTCTTGGCAAAATGCTTCCAGGTCATGCAAAGTCTGGTCGTCTTGCATGAACCGCACGTTTGAGATCTCCCCAGAGTGCCTCGATGATCTTAAGATCAGGAGACTGTGATGGACACTACAAAGCCTTCACCTTTTTTGGCGGTAACCACCATTGGAGTGTCAACTTGGCCTTGTGCTTAGGGTGATTGTCATGCTGGAATGTCTATGAGCGTTCCATGCACAGCTTTCACGGAGAATAAGGCAAATTGTCTGCAAGTATTTTCTGATTACATTCTGCATTCATCTTGCCATATTTTTTCACAACATAGAGCTCACACCCCCAAAACATCACTGAGCCACCACCATGCTTCACTGTGGGAATGGTATTCTGTTCACTTATACCTTGTTGTCCCCTCTCCAAACAGAGAGCTATATGGTCACACCAGCAAATGTGCTATTTTTGTCTCGTCACTCCAAATTACAGAGTGCAAGAAGCTGTGAGATGTGGCAAGGTGTTGTCAGGCATATTGTAACCAAGATTTTTTGTAGCATTGCCACAGTAAAGGCTTCTTTCTGGCAACTCGACCATGCGGCTCATTTTTGTTCAAGTATTGTCGTATTGTGTTCCTTGAAACAACCACACTGTCCTTTTCCAGAGCTACCTGAGTTTACCTGTGGGCTTTTCTTTGTATGCTGAACAATTTTTCTTGGCTGTAATCTTTTTGGTCTACCTGATTTGGCTTGGTAACCAGACATCCCAGCATTTTCCACTTAATAAGTGATTGAACAGTACTGACTGGCATTTGCAAGGCTTTGGATATGTTTTTATGTCTTTGTCCATCTTTATTAAGTTCCATAACCTTGTTACGCAGGTTTTCTTATAGTTATTTTCTCCCCATGCTCAGTGCATCCAATTGAGAGCTAATTAACTCATTGTCTATTTATACACAAACACTAATTGCAATTTAAAAAGCCACAGGTGTGGGACATTCCCCTTCATTTGCCATTTTCACTTGTGTGTGTCACCTTGTGTGTCTGTAACACAGCCAAACATTCAAGGGTCGGTTTTCATTATGATCTAAAAAGGAGCCAACCCACTGTAATAATCAATGGCTTCATATGATCACTATCCTTAAATATAGACTTTTTTTCAAAATCAATGCCAAAACGTCACACTTTCTGCCATTGTAGGCAAACTTATGAGCACAACTTAAATAAATGAATGGTATGAGGAACACTTCCTTACTCATGTCATTCTCAATGGTTATGCTAAGGGGGTCCTGCCAACCACCGACGTCTAGAAGTTATTGATCTTACCAATTACCTCACAAGGTTTAGACAGGAACCAGTTGCATTATCCAGACCATAATTCATCAAGTGAAGGCAACTGTGGAGTGTGTGGACTTGTCTTTGTTTTCTTGCGTCCTGGGAAAGATATAACACAGTGAAAGATGTTACAGGATGGCTGCACACATCTTTGAAGCTGTGTCATCACCCAGTTGTGTTAACTATGCATTGACAAGGACGGCTGAGGATAAAGGAAGCTACCAGAACTATTATATCGAGAAGGATTGCCTAAAGTCTGTATCCCCTGAAGATGACACAAACGCATGAAGGTTTTTCTGCCGCATGTTTATAGGGAGGACCTGGTAAAGTGAATAAGCAACAGCAACATGTCTTCCATTCGGAAAGGAAACGAGACCAAAACAACCAAGTAACTGGGAGAACCCTTACTTAAGAGAGAGCTCTTCAGCTGCACAGGTCTATGATGGCAGATGTTTTCAAGATAACCATCGCGGAGGACCAGACTCAATGTGCCAGACTGTCAGTGACCGGTTCAGTTTACTACCCCTTGACAATTTTTGCCACCTTTGCTTTTGTTTTAAAAGCTACTGCGGCAGGGTATGTTGTGAAAGTAACGTTGGTTGGTACCCTATGCTCTCTTGCGGAAGTGGATGGGGTGCTTTGCTGACCTTCAGAAAGTGGTGGATATCCAAGTGGAAGTGTTTATCAAGCCCCTGACAGTTTAGACAGGCAAGACATGCACAGTGAAATCATATGGTACAGCATCTGTCTTGAGGTTGGAAAATAACATTAAGGCATACACCTTTCATTCACACTAGAAGAGGGCCTTTGAAGAAAAGCTCACCTGTAGTGTTAGCTATTGGAGTTGAACGATTGCTAATTTGGGAGGTACTGCTCCAGCTTGGATGTGTTGAGATTTTGGACAGAGCACCACGATACTGAAATACATTCATTAAAAGGGGGGAGAAAAGCAATTACAAACATTTATGACGAAATGAGTGGTGCTCATAAAATGATTCACTGATTCACAGAGCCTTGCTGATGAAGCTTCTAGAGGCCCATCAGTCGACAACAATCTTACATGCAAGAGATAATTTTCTCTTTGACCTGGAGTGTGGCCAAAGTGTCACCAACAGTCCCTTGACAAATATCTCGATCTGGAAGCATCTCAAGAAATCTTGGCCTGGTTCCTTAAGTATGCCTACCTCTCCAGACGCTAGAAAGGATTACTCAAACAGAGTTTGACAAAGTGGAATAAGATGCGTAAGGATCGTACGACGTTGACTGTGTTTTCTTTCCAAAACCGAATCTGATAAGTAAACTGGAAATATTATTTAGAAGAATGGGTCAGTTAAATCGCTATTGCATTTTAGTTTTTCTCTTTTTGCGGCAACTTACCACAGCTATTCGATTTAAGGAAAGTTAACTTTCTCCTACTGAGTTGGGTGGTTGTTCTACTTAGCTGTCTTAAGATTAATCCTTATCCCGATAAGATGATCTTCTGAAGCACTAAAATGTAAGAATATGATGTATGAATTAAGTGGATAATTGAAACAGTTTTTTTATATAGTATAGTATTCATTGTGCTGTCTTTAATATAGTACTCATTGTGCAATGGTTTTAATGCAAAATATTTTTGCTGTGTTTTTGTGTAGTAGCATCTTTACAAGCTAAACAAAATAATCAAGTAAGCACTTTGTGATCAAGGCATACCAGGTGGAGTAATAGTATTTTCAATTACAAACTGGAGGGTTCGAAACCTGATTGCTGATTGGCTGAAAATTGTGGTCTGGGTTGCCATATCTGCGTTTTTCACACAAATTAGGCTACTTTACAAACAATGTAGCAGGTGAAATTGGTCGCGGGAGGTGAGTTTTTGGGCATGAAGGAGTATGATAAAAATTGTGTAATAATGTTTGTAATAGGATTAGGTAAGGAACAAACACCAACATTCAGTATACCTTGAACATTTAGTATAACAGTATACCTTCAGTTACCTTGAAACTAATGGACAACACACTGAGAGAACTTCTTTGTGGAGTTATTTTTTTCCAAAGTAATGTGCCGAATAGTGGTTTCTATGCATTTACATAAAGCAATTGTACAATTTTGATGCAGGTCAATGCAGAGAATCTCTTTCTTTCAGTTGTTTAGGTGGAGTTCCATTAACCTCTTTACCACATCTATAGTTTAGGTCACATTCACAAGAGTATCTTGTAGAATTAGGGTTCCCAAACTGGGTGTTCCTTGATTTGAAGGGTAAAAAACATCAATATAATTTTATATAGATATATTGTCTTTTGTCTATTTCAAAAGTGGGTGACATGAGTAATTACATACATTTATTAATTTATAGGCCATGCATTTAAAACCTCACTCACAATGTAAACACAAACTAGATACAGCCATAGCTGTCCTACCTACACAACTAACTGAATGTCTCTTTCAGTTAATTGTTGCTACCCAAGCCAGCTAACTATTCAGTACCAAATAGCAAAACCTAAATAAGACCAACATTAATAAAATAAGCTGATGGCTAAGGACTATGGAGATGGCAGCTCTGTGGCAGTGAATTTATTTTACGTGCACCAGACTGTTATATTGAGTTAAGTTGCATAGACTCAATGGAGAACATCCAAACATCCGAGTGACCTTTAATCCGAGTGACCAAACTACCGAATGACAATATGAAACCTTGCGAACTAAAGGTACACCAGGGTACCAAACACCCTGAAAAAGTGTGTAAAACCACAGTTTTTCCTCAGAAAGTATTCATTTGGGATTGGAAACAGGCCTAAAAACATCAGGGATGCTTTTGCTAGAGCAAGAAGCGACTAGCACAAGACCACCGAGGCATTTTTTTATGTGCACTTTTGACTGTGCAAATGTAGAAATCCTATAATTTGGGGGAAATGTATAAACATTATATTAAAATTTGCATTCAATTTGTATTAAAATTTCAGAAATAGTGTGTCAACCACCGGTCTCTGACAGACTGAAATCAGTACCACTATCTGAAAACACTATTAAAGACACAATTGGTAGAATGGCAGAAAGCATTGAGCATTAACAGTTAACTGAATGAAACCTCCACAGTTATGAAGAGGCTAGACTCAATGTGTATATTCAGTACATCGACTCAAAACAAGACATACATAATGTCTGTAAATCTAAAGAACCACACAGGGAGAAGATATCTTTTGCTCAGTTGTTCAAACTTTACAAAACACAACCTTCCCTCTGAGTATGTAGTTGCATGCTGTACTGAATGGGGATAAATATGGGCTTCAACATTCACTTGAAGGAAAAGTCTCCTCAATGTGCTGTGTTTTATTGCATGATTCCGGCAAGCAAACACCTGTCGGAGGTGCTTGACTAAACACTTGAAGATAATTATCTTCATGAAATGTCACAAAGAAATGTCTCAAAAACAAACTTCTCTTGTGCGAAGTTATGTGAAGATGAGGCACACCAAACCCTCCTCCTTCACACTGATGCCCCTGCTGTCCTGGGGCCAAGTGCTAGTGCGGTCTATCGAAGTTGAGCGTGAAATCAAAGAGTTCATCTAGGCCAACGTTATGGAAAGCAAGGAGGCGGTGGATGCATTTGCGTGTAAAATTGAATACAGAAAAAACTAAAGATAGGAGAGGTTCAACAGTTTCCATTACTGCTCAAACAGTCTGCTGGGGGAAGTTTACCTACTGCTATTAAACAGCAAGCCTCGCTCCAAAGCAGACAATTCATGAAACAAAGAATCCTGTCATGCCCCCACACATACACATCCCACATCTACAATGACCTTTGACATTGTTTCACAAACACTAAAGCTAAGTTACAGTGAAGCAGCCCGCTATCCTGTTTTTGGATTAAACAAACTGCAATCTAATTCCTTTTGGTAATTAACTATTCAGGGTTATTTTCAAAAGTAGGACATAATAAGATTGTTATTGTGAAATTGATGGATTTGGCCTTTCTCTGGCAAAATACAGAAAAGCTAGTTTTACCCAGCAGATCTATTCTGGGGTCATAACCCATGTGTAATAAAAAAAAACAATGATTTGAATATTATGCTCTTTATAGCCGAATACTATAGATTTCCACAGCTGTTATTACTGTATTCTACTGTCAAATGTTTTTTAATTGGGCCTATCCTGTAAGCACTTGTGTAGTTCTGAATGGAAGCTTTAAGTCATTTGTTGCTTGCTTCACCATGCCGTTAAATATCACCCCACATGCTTACAGATGTAGCTTGACAGAGACTGCAGTTAATGGGACTATCCTTCACTCTGTCCTTTCTCCCAGGGCCCAGTGCGTTGTGATCAACTGCTGAAGAATAGAAGGCTAGACCGTAACAACCTACAAGCCTTCAATCTAAAAGAGCTCAACGCCCTGAGAAACTCTCTCAACAAGGCTATACAAGGTTACTTATATTATGTAGATGTCTTGTATTAGCCAATTTCTCACAATTTACAATGTAAATGCTGCAAAACTGGATTTAATTTCAGAATAACCCTTTCCATTTATATAGTTACATTTTGTGTGTCTCTCCTATCAGATCTCAGCACAGAGCTGGTTGTTCACCTTCAGACACGTGACCAACTGAGGACAGAACAAGATGCAATGCTACTAGAGGTACAGGATATGACATCGCTCTGACAGGATTTTCCTTCACTTTTGTTGGAGAGACAGGATATTACATTGCTCTAACAGGACATGACATCATACTTTAAAGATATGACATAGGTCAATTTAATGGACAGGATTTGACGTCATCTTCCAGCAGACCATAAAATAACCAGGTTTGATGAGGCTTTTCAGATATGGTCCAAGGGCGCAAGAGATCCTCTCCAAGGTTTAATCTGTAGAAGAGGGCTTCTCACCATACAATCCTTTGAATCTTTAAGGTTCTATGGTAATAAGAACCTTGTAGAGCCATCCTGAAATCTTCTAAGATTATCTTGTATCGTTATTTGGATTTCAAGATTGGAGGGACTTATGTCACCTCACCATTTATTCGAAACAATCAGAATCCTCTGATTAAAATTGGGCGTAGTTTAGTTCATGATGCACGCAAAACATCATTGTTGACAGACTGTATGGGTCGCCATTTTATTACTCAAGTTGTTTTTGCTTAATGTGCATTTCCACAGAAAAATAGAAAGTGCTTGATTTTTTTGTTGTTTTTTTAAACAAAATGCTGCACAGTGTGGCTTCTGTTTTCTGATTGGTTGAAAGTGATCCAGGCACTTTCAAATTGGTTTTGTGCAATGCCTCACAGGCAAAATGGCTTCATTTATACCTCTTCCTGACTGGTAGTACAACAGTAATTACCAAGCTATAGTTATCCTAACATTAAATGGAACCCTGGTGTCAGTGAGGTCATAGTCATTTAATGGCGGACTGACACCGCTGCTTGAAACCAACAAATCCAATCACTGTGAAGAAACTAAATCACTCCTAAATGCTTTTTTGATTGAAATGCACATGTTTTACAATGGGAAATCCAATGTGTATGTCTCAACTGTTCATATTTTTGTGGGAAAATAACTGGCAAACTATAAGGGATTATTTTTAAGCTGCTAGTGCTGCCCGGTCTAGCTAAAACGTCAGTTGTCATCCACATTTGAACATGTATTGATTGTTTGGCAGCACATTATTTGTTATAATGGATGTCAAAATAGTTTTAGTCATTGAGTGTTGTGACATAGAGTTGGAAGTGTTACAGATTGTCTTTATTGTTATTGTCAGTATGCATTTTATTGTCTTCTGTTCTCCTGCATGTTTTATTGTATGCATGGCGATCATCAGATGAGTCAGTCATGGAAAAATACTTTCTTAGCCAGCTATGCTCACACAGCTATTTGAGAAGAGCTTAGCTCAATGACTAAGGTATATTACTAAAGGGAAATACAAAGGGAATAAAATAATATACATTGGCCATCCTACTGTTAATGTGATAATGATAATGTACAGCCGAGCCATGTTATATGGTGATAATGTACAGCCGAGCCAGCTGATAAGGTTGGTATTGCTGTCACCGGTTCTGTACGGGTTCAGCACACACAGGAAGCTTTATGCTGTTCTTGACACAGCTGAACTACTAGTACCTCATATTTCCTACGGCTTCAACTCCTGCTCCTCTTCAAAATGTCAAAAGCTCAATAGTGGAGGTCCTACACATGTACTGCACCAGCACCCAAAATGACACCAATTTACAACCAAGTCAAGCACTGGCATTTGGATTAGTTTACATGAGTGAAATGGAAGTGACTTTGATGTTGTTCTTTTTCTACAATAATTTTCCATTGAATAAAAAGATTGTCATTGATACCATAATGCTGGGCTTCTTTGTACCTTTGTATGTACCAGGGATTCCGGTGATTATTGATAGCTGTGAAAACAAAAATTAAATACTGAGCGAGCTATTGTTGGGAAGTTATCTCCGAAAAAAATATTTTCTTCCAACAAATATCTAGCGTTTGCTAAAAGGCTTTGGCATTGCCATCAGAAACCTGTGCTTTGGTAAGATGCCTGGGTCATAATTTCTCCTTCTACATTAGCATACATTATAGATCAGCAGTGGAATTAGTTAATTTACGGTAATTTTGGCTAATCTTTTACAGTGATTGTTTTCTCTCAGTGTATGTAAATGTCACTATTTAATCACCAAGGTTTTAGTTGTATTTCTGTATCCCTGAATGAATTAGGGCTGCCTGTAGATTATAAAATGACTTTCAAAAGTATTCAAACCCTTGACCAATCCTAAAATTTTACTGAATGACAAATGGTTCATTGATATTTTGTTTTGATATTTTGAAACACTGACACTCAAAATCCATTACTGTAAGGTGACATAGGTTTTATGATGGGACCCATTTGTAAGAATTATTTTGGAAATATGTTGTATTAAAAAATACATTTAAAAAAATGCTTTAAGTATTGAATTTTGGTATGTACCAGCTTTTCCAAAGTGGAGTAATTTTTGTCTGTTGTTATTGCCAGATTTGCTCCAGGTTGTTCAGTTTGCTTATACAATGCTTGTGGACTAAGATTTCAAATAGTGCCATGGATATTTTATGGGATTGAGATGGGATTTATACATACAGTTGGGTCTGGAAATACTTGGACACTGATACTGGCTGTTAACCAAAATATTTTCAAGTTACAGTTAAATTATAAATATGGGCTTAAATTGCAGTCCAGGGGCGCCGACAGGAATCCTAGGGCCCGGGACAAAATTTAACATTAAGGACCATGGGCCAAAAAAATTTATAAATAGCAAAGATGTTACTGTTCAGAAAACAGGTCATACATGTTTATTGTTTAATGTTTTTGCTAGGTAGTACTAAATACCAAGATTGACTGACTAATAAATAATCATATTTAAGCCAACTAAATGGGCCCCCTGAGGCCTGGGCCTGGGACAACGTTACCAGTTGTCCCCCTCTATCAACATCATTGGTGCAGTCTCTCAGCTTAATTTGAGGGTATTCACATCCAAATTGAAGGACAGGTTAAGGAATTACAGCTCTTTAATATGTAGCCCCTCTTTTTCAAGGGACCAAAAGTAATTGGACAATTCACTCAAAAGTTTCATGGACAGGTGTGGGCTGTTCCTTCATTATTGCTCTATCAATTAAGCAGGTCAAGGGTCTGTAGTTGATTCCAGGTGTGTCATTCTCATTTGGAAGCTGTTGCTGTGAACCCACAACATGTGGTCAGTGCAAAAAACATCCATCAGAGAGATAGCAGGAACATTAGGAGTGGCCAACTCAACAGTTTGGTAACATTCCAAAGAAAATAAGAAGACACGGGTGAGCTCTGCAACACAAAAAGGCCTGGACAACCATAGAAGACAACCATCCTTTCCATGGAAAGGATCCCTTCACGACATCCAGCAAAGTGAAGAAAATGTTCCTGGAGGTAGGTGTATCATTATCCAAATCTACCATAAAGAGAAGACCTCACAAGAGCAAATATAGAGGGTTCACCACAAGGTGCAAACCATTCATAAGCCTCAATAATATAAATGCCAGACTTTGCCAAAAAACACCTAAACAGGCCCATTCATCTGGTCCATCAAGAGTCACTCCCATTTCATCTGCCCATATCAAACCTTTGAAAAAATCTGCCTTCGGATTTTCCTTCAGATTGCCCAATCTATACGCTTCAACATGTGGTTATGTTTTAGCACACTGAGCACTTGACACCTTGTACTACTAGACACTCCAGGAAGGTTGCAGTTCTGGAATATGATGGCACAGGAAGATAATGGGTTCCTGGTAGCTTCACGTTTAATTCTCAAGTCTTTTGCAAGTCTTTTCTTCCTACATTTTTTGCACCCCAGTTGACTATTCACAAAATAACGTTTGAGTGTCCAGTGATCACATCTCAATAGTTTTAACTATTTCAAGAGTGTTGCTTCGGTCTGAAAGGCATTTTACAATTTATGACTTTTCTGTGGCCCATTTTACCTGAGGTCATGGTGTTGCCAAATAATTATGCACACATTGGTATAAGGTGTTATTCACTGTTGCCACACCGTCCTTCATTTCACAAATACATATCACCTGAAATTGATTCAATCCAACGATGTGCATAGAAATAATAAAACAATCAGAATACTCACATGCCTAATAGTTGTTCACGCAGTGTATAGCGCTTTGAGTTTTAGCCAAATACCTACAGTATATCTTGGTCTTATTGGACCGCAGCTTTTCAGCTGGATTAATAGTTCTTCAAATGGTAATTCTTGACTATTTCCTGCCACCCTCCAATATAGGCTAGTTTTATGTAGGGTTCTTGATATGATTGATTGCTGCACCATTACTCAACACCCAGCCACTAAACTCTGTATCTCCCTCAAAGTGATTGTAGGCCTCTGTGAATTTTCTCAGTTTGTTTTTCTGAGGTTAGTGTTGTGAAGCTTCCGTTTCCTGATCCAACTGTTCTCACTGAGTTATCCAAAGAAGTTAATATTATTTTGTACCCTTTTCCTAATCTATGCATTTTTATTACTCTGTCAATTACTTCGGTAGAATGCTTGGTCTTAATTTTTCTTCAGATTCATTGTTTGACCAATGATACTTCAACAGGGAAGTTTCATTGATGAAAATCCCAACAGGGGGTTTTTCATCCAGAAATTTGATGACAAATTTAATGGTTCACAGATAAAGGCAAATGGTAAGGTCCAAAAATAGAGATATTACTTGCATCTATGCAACCTGAGATTTCCACAGCACAGAGATTGAATACTTATGCAAGAGGATTCTATTTTTCTTCTTGCAAATATTTCCCAACATAAAACCAATGTCACTTCATAATAAGTGATTTTATATGGCAGTGTTTTAAAATAATTCTGACTACTTCTGCTAGACACTGTATATTATGTACAGCATTTAGCAGAGATGTAAATGTAAACAAAATGTGTATGTCCTTGTTTTACTATAAGTCTGAGGACCCCATGAAGACACACACGTAAATTACACAATACATGTGTCCTTGTTTTACTATAACTCTGAGGACACCATGAGGACAGTTAAACAAGGACAATTCAACCTTGTGGAAATGTTTCACTGGCCCCAAACTTTATTTTAGGCTTAGGTTAGGTTTTATATAATCAGGGTTCGGTAAATAGAAGTTAGCATTTGGTGAAGGGATTGCGGTTAGGTTAAGGGGAAAAGGAGATTGATGGTGTTATCTGTTATCAATTGCTTGTTTAGGTCTTAGGCTGATTGTAAAAGCACTATGACAACTGCTGATGTACAGGGCTTCATGAAACAAACTTGATGTGTTTTTTGTTAAGGTTTGGGATACAGTAATGGTTAATACAGGTTAATGGTTAGGGTCATTTTATTATTTTCGTTTAAGGTTTAGTGCCAATAGGATTTTGTGTGGGAATACTTTCGACTTCCCACAAGAAGAGGAAAGCCTGAAATATGTGGAACTCTATTTTAAACAGTTCCAATTAAAGTGAAAATGCTGTTCTGCAAATGGTTGACGTTTGCTGAACAGCATTTTCACTTTAGTCAGAAGACACAAACCATGTACGCCAGTGATAATGGTAAGTTCAGTGCACATGCAGAAAAGAAACCTACACTGACTGACCAATTTGGCACTGGAACTTTGATGTAATGGAGCTATTTTGCTGTGCGTGCATACATGTACCCTGGTTAGAGTTTAGCCTTAGCCAAACGTTTAGATCAGCAGAAAGGGAGGAAGGGGGAGAGAGGAGGGAGATAGAATGACAGGGAGAGAGAAAGAGGGAGGGAGGGATTGTGACACAGCTAGAGACACAAGGACAGACAGAGATGCGTTGGAGGAGCCAAAAAAAGTCTCGAAAGGAGGTAGAGAGTGGACGACTGAAGGTGACTCATACAGTGAGAGCGTGGCCCTTAGCATCTGCAGCCCTTGGTTTCTAGAAAAATCATATTGGATTAACTATAAAATGTTAGAAATATTAATTTGAAAATTAAACCATGTAATTACCAGGATATCAAGTATTTTTTTGTTTTTTGTTTTCTCTTTTTTTCTGACATTGGATAACAAGCGGGCACTACGTACAGATCAGAACCTATTATCAACAGGTAAGTCCTTTATGTTGGTCACTACGTTAACCAATTTGGGCATTTATGTTCTGCTTACGGAGAAACATACATTCACCACATTTCATGACACTCACAAACTATATCTGTCGTGCTTTTCTACAGTTACAAACTATCCAGACATGTCACACACACACAGAGTACCAGTGAAACATTGTAATTTGCTAATGATCTGTTCTTGCGACATATATTTAGAGAGTTAACTCTTACAAAAAATGTAAGTAAGAGTATCTGACTGGTATTTTAGATTTACATTTAGTAAATCTGAATAAAATAACCATAGGAAAATATATATATTGGTTACAATATTTGCAATATAGTGCAGTTATACTTTTAAACTGCCATCTTATTTGATATGGGCAACCTTTTGAATGTTATGGTGTTCCAAATATTGACATTCAGTTGCATTGCACTCTTTTAATGTCTCAACTCTAAATAAATGTCCCTGATCCATTGATTAAAAGCTCAGATGGCGTAATGCCACAGAGATGGGATTGGGCAGTAGAGTATATTATAACAAACCCCGATTAACTGGAATTTATTTTTTAATCCTTTGCTTTTTTGCACCTGTTGGTGCCAATAGCACCTGTATTTACTTAAATCTTCTATACGTGTGAAGTGATGGTGATTGTTGATTATACACATACACATTTTGTGTAGTCACCTGCTTGTGTTTTCTATTTCATGTTGGGTACGGTCAGAGGTTGGTCATGACTGTGCACGTTCAAAGGATCAGGTGGTGACAATGATGCCGAAGGTTGAATGACTTGAGTGGTTTTAGTAGTAGGTGGCAGATTTAGGAATGAAATTAAAGACATACATGCTGGAGGGATGGATGGTATAAATCTATTATTATTGAATGGATGGATGGATGATATGGCGTTATTGGAGGGTGAAAGGGAATGAAATTAAAGACGAAGATGGATGTTGAATGGAAGAACAGACAGATAGTCAGAGGGGAAGTGTAGTTACTGATTGATGAGTTAATGGAGTGCGAAGAGACTGAATCAGCAGCATATAGCTGTACAGGAGGGCAAAACACACACACACACAGGAAGGCAAACAACCCTGGAGACTGTGTAAGGGGCTGAGGGGAGTCACCGGACAGTACCCAGGGAAGATCCTGTGTAAAATGAGGACAAAGACCATTTTGTTCATGATAAAACATTATAATTTTAGTAATATTGCAAACGTTCTTATCCAGAATGATGTACAGTTAGTGCATTCACATTAAGATAGCTAGGTGGGACAACCGTACAACTCAGCTGAAGATCTCCAGACATCAACATGATCAGAAATTTCAAGTATACTACGTACGATAATGCATTTTTTCCAAAAGCAATGATCTGAATAGGTCATTCTAATCATCATTTCTCTTTCTTTCCAGGAGTAGTGGAATGGGAAGCATCCAAACATCACTATGACAGTAACAATGACAAATGCCCCTGCTCTAAATGACGATGACTTCATCGTGGTAGGAGTACACCGCCTCTTCAACTCCACATCCGTTGATCCTTCGCTTCATCCCTCCTGTAGTATTGACGAGTCCTACAAGTACATCTTCCTCCCTCTCTGCTACTCCTTCACCTTCCTCTTCTCCATCTCCCTCAACTCCATCATTCTCTGGCGCTCCTTCAGGCGCACCAAGCGCTGGAACGCCTCTCTCATCTACATGGTCAACCTCGCTTCAACAGACTTCATGTATGGGTTGTCGCTCCCTTTTCTGGTGGCTAGCTATGTGATGCGTGACCAATGGATCTTCGGGGACTTCATGTGCCGATTGGTCCGTTTTTTGTTCTATTTCAACCTGTACTGTTCAATATTCTTCCTGACGTGTATATCTGTACATCGCTACCTGGGGATATGTCATCCTATGAGGACCATCACTCTGGAGACAAAGAGAGCGGTTAAAGGAACATGTGTGTTGGTATGGGTGGTTGTCTTTGCTCTTACATGTCCCATTTTCCGGTTCGCCCAAACGAGCCTCGTGATGAGAGGCTTAGGTGGTGAGGCAATGGCGATCAACGGGAATAACACTGGAACCGGGGGGGTGGAAACTTATCAGAACTGTTGGGATGATGCCGTCGATAAGGAGTTCCAGGACTATGTTCCGTATGGAATCATCCTCCATCTTCTAGGGTTCTTTCTCCCATTCTCTATCATCGCTTGGTGTTATTCGCACGTAGTTCTGACCATTTTCCGGACACTGCGCTCCCAGCCCCAGCCACGGGGCAGAGCAGAGGATGGAGGGGGTGGGGGACGTGGAGGAGGATCAAAAAGGAATGGAGCCGGAGTTGTAGGTGGAGGACTTCAGGGTGGAGAAGAGGGGGCGTCAATAGTTCTCGGCGCCCATTCTCCGTATGCCCACCGACGCCGGAAATCCATCAAAACCATCATCACCATCACCCTCCTCTTTGCCCTCTGTTTCTTCCCTTTCCACGTCACCAGGACCATTTTCCTCATCCGAAAAGTGACAAAAGGTGTCCCGTGTCACACCATGACAATGGTGTCAATGTGCTATAAGATCACCAGGCCTCTGGCATCATTCAACGCTTGGCTCAACGCCCTCCTTTACTTCCTCACCAAGGAGAAAGGGGCTGGCACCCCCTGTTGCCAACCCCCAGACACTACGTCCAACAATCAGCAGCATGGGCTCCTTTGGCCCCTGAGGATGCTGGGAAGAGTGGGGGAAGGTGAAAGGGGTGAGGAGGGGGGTGTGGTCAACAATTGGCCGAAGTAGAATAGGCAGTTGGCTCCGTAGTGGTTCTTAAACTCTTTCAGCCCCACACCCAAATGTGATCCTGGACCCAAATCGTCCTCCCACTTATCCAAATTATGAATTATTATGTAATGAATTTTCTCATAACTCGCGACCCATAAATTTAGAAACCCTGTGTGGTGGTGCACGTTTTGTAGATTCCATGTTTTTTTTTCAAAGGCAGACCTTTGTGAAAAGTATACAGTATATGGTTGGGTTTTGAATTCAGGATGTGGAAATAACCATTATGAGACACAAAAGAGCATTAGAGACAATCTTTAGAGATAATCATACTATCATTGGCACCTAACAAATGCTGATGAATGCATCAAGATGATGATGCTGCTGTACTATTAAAACTTTGATGAACTTAGCTACAGTGGGCTAGTGAAAGCATATCAACCCCTTGCAGTCTTCACATTTTGCTGCCTTTTCTGCTCATTGAATGTAATTTCAAACAAAATGTACTGATCTAAATTAGTTGGATATGCATTATGTTCCCCTGAGGCTTGTTTTTCCTGAAAGAGGTTATATGCATTGCTAGGAAAACCTAATTTTGCTATAAAGAACATTTACATTTTAATTTATACTAATTCTTATCCAGAGTGACTAAAAGTTTAATATATTTGAAATAAATTCAGAGTACATTTTAAAGGTACTAAAATGCTATTTTCAGTTATGTATTATAAGTAGATAAAGCTTATATATGTAAGTAAATAAGTGGGTTCATTTGAACACTCATAAGTATACTTAAATTGTACTTACATTCTATTTTAATTATATTTAATGTATTTAAGTACAACTTAAGTGGTTCCAAAATAATACACTTCAAGTATACTGTTTTTGTGGCTTATTGATATACAACTGAATATTTCAGGAATATCATGCACTTACCAGCACTTATCTGTTAAAACATTATGACACCAGGTATTTTTAGAGTGTATATGAATATAATTTTTTTAAGATGCTTTCTTGGTCTATATTCCACTTGGATATTCCACTTCCCAATCACAGATTTATAGCTAGTGCTGGTTAAAATTGTCTTGTTTGTAGTTGCTGGAATCGTCTAACATAAACTGTGCCTTTTATTTCTAGTTTGTGAAGACATACAATAAAGAGCGTATTTAATGCCTTTGGAAAGCACGCAGGCCCGTTAACTTTCTCCATATTTTTATACAGACTTGGCCATCAATGTTCATACAATACCCCACAATGACAAAACAAAACTCATTTTTAGAAATGCATGTCAATTTATTGAAAATAAAAAACGGAAACACCTCATGTACATAAGTGCTGTATTTAGCTAATTTATTTAGTTCTTTGTAGTAGCACCTTTGGCAGTGATCACTGCTTCGAAACTTCTTCATTCTTACAGATCCTCTGAAGCTTTGTCAGATTGCATGGGGAACGTTGGTGAATGGCGATCTTCAGGTTTCCCCATAGATGTTAACTGGGGTTTAAGTCTGCCACTCAAGGACATTCACAGACTTATACAAAAGCCACTCCAGCATTGTTTTGGCTGGGTGTTTCGAGTCGTTGTTGTGCTTAAAGATTAATCCTCACCCCCCAGTCTGAGGCCCTGTGCACTCTGGATCTGGTTTTGTACTCTGGACAAGGTTTCTTTTTACAATCAAGACCACTGTCACAGTCCCTGCTGCAGACAAGCATCCCCATAGCATGATGCTCCCACCACCATGCATGGACAGTGTTAGTCAAGTGATGAGTGGTACTTTTCAGCAGGCTTGGCATTCATACCTAATACTTTGAGAGAATCTTTTTCCACATGCTCTCAGTCATTTCATGTGCCTTTTACTGGCTTTGGTCTGACAACACTACTATAAAGGCGTGATTGATCGAGTGTGGCAGGTATGTGTGTCCTTCTGCATTTTTCTCTCATCCCTGCCGAAAATCCCTGAAGCTCTGGTAGAGTGTCCATTGGGTTGGTTGGGAAGCCAACTCTAGCAAACGTCTCAGTTGTTCCAAACTTCTTCCATTTCACAATAATGGAACCCAATGAATTTCCTTATAAACTTCCACAGATCTATGCCTCAACACAATTATCTAGGTCTACGAAAGTTGCTTGGCCCGGCTTCATGATGAAATGACCGAGGGGGCAATTTTTATCAATGGGGGCATATCGTATTCATATACCATTTGCAGTGTTTGTGCGGAAAGAGGCGCACAAATTCTATCTGAGGGGCAATTCCCAGCTTTGCCCCTCCATAGATCCGGGCCTGCTTGGATTTCATGGCTTGGTCTTTGCTCTGACATGCATTTTGTAGTGTTGGGCTTTTTGTAGACAGGTGTGTGCCTTTCTAAATCATGTCCTGAACTGAATTTGTTAAAGGTGGAATATAATCAAGTTCTAGACAATCAGAGAACACAGGATGCACCTGAGTTCAATTTGGAGTGTCATGGCAAATGGTCTGAATAGTTGTGTACATGAGATATTTCAATTTCTTATTTGCAAAAACATTGGCAACAATTTCTACAGATAAATAATGAATTATGCTGATAACACAACAAATAGTCAAGAAGGGGTCTGAATACTTTCCAAAGGCACTGCTTGTTTTTAATAATCTAAAATGTTTCTGTAACTTTGAAGATTTAAAGTAGGTTGTGGAGATCGATGTGCGGGGAAAATCTATATAATCCCCATTGATAATTATGTAGCAAAGGAGGCAGCAAAATGTGATGGTTGTGAAGACTTTCAAGAGCTCTGTAGCCTTTTAATAACAGCTGTATAGCCTAAAGTTGTTTGAGGGATTAATGCATATTACTTGAGTGGAAAGGTGTTGTACCTCAGGCAAACAAAACTCAAAGACAGAATTGATGACAGCCATTGGCAAAAACTGTATCAGGGACTATTTTGTGTCTATCTTGTGTCTGCCATTTTGGAAGTTTGTTAAACATGACTGAATTAAATATGTTTAATGTAACCTATTCTCCAATGAGTTTGTGTTCTTACATTTGGGTGACTGTATGCGTCTGTGGGTGTGTGAGAAAAAAATGTCATGTGATAATAAACAAAGTGGATTAGCAATAATGTTAATTATCTCCTTATTTATCTGAACACAACCCAAAGGTCAACCTAACTAATGTGGTGCAAACCCAAAACACATTTCTTTAATGCCCTTAAATCTGACAAACACTCTCCACTCATTAATAAAACAAAAAACTTGATTTAACATTCTAGAATTCAAGAACTAAGGGCCAGGAATTATGGCTACTAATGGAAAAAAATAATCTACATCAGTGAAGATTTACATTTGGCTTATTTTCTGTGTGTGCACAAGCTTATAATGCAGTCACTGGATACAGCAAAATAAATGCTTCAAAAGGGCGCAAAATAAACGACACATCTATTTCATGTCTCTAAGGTCTATAAAGGTACGTCAATGAAAAAACACTTTGCAATTTCTACTATTATGACCTTAAATGTTTATCATTCAAATGTTCTCCTTTGCCTTTGAATCGGAACAAATTTCTAAATCGGCACACTGCTAGTGTTGTGTAGCCATGTACACTTCCAAAATCCCTCTCCTGATTTTAAATGCTAATTATGTCGGCTCCACTTTCTAGCAATTTATTGTTTATTCCATATTTTACCATGTGAAGACAAGCAGGCTGTGTAGACAAGCAAGAGATGACGTGCACTCCATAGGGTCAGTGAGGGGAATGACACTGAACGAATAGCAGCTGAAGTGGCTTAGCTAGTTTTTTTCTATGAATGAATAAGAAAAATCATTATCAACATATTCAAAACATCCCTGAGAACATTTTTGTCTTTAGAATTCGATGTGGAGTTGGTTTAGAAAGATTGGTGGGGTTGGGGAATTCCACCACTGCAATAAGTATGGCTCAATTATGCAACTAGACAAAGCAACATAAAACTCCGAAATGGAAATGTGACTGAAACAACTGTCTGCATGATACTTCAACTCTAAAAGTGGAAAATGGGTGTAACATTCTAAAAAACGAAATATCCCTTTAAGCTGTCTCTGACAGACCTGTTCTAATCCATCCTTCCGTTTCCTCAAATGACAGTGTGTTAAGACTGATGGACCGTAAAGACCTAAGAATGTTGTTGCCTTCAGTTCAGAGCTCTGGGTAAATTATTAAGCTATTATTTGGGTTGAGTAAGTACATAGAATCTGCTGTATGGATGGAAAACTACTTGGAGTAAACATATTTTTAATAAACAATTTCTCTATGGTATTTCCTTCTTTTTTCTATAACCTATGGTAACAAGTATATACTCTCATTTTATCTTTTTCAGTGAGATCATTTCAATTGGCATGACTCATCACAGAGGCCTACTATACTGGACTGTTAGAGGTCTGAATCAATCTTCACTATCTCTGCCCTCCATGAGCAAAAAGTAAATATGTGCCCAAGTGTCCCATCATAAATATGATGTTGTTTACTATAATGGTGCAAATATATTACATTTTGAAGGAAACACATCAAAAAAACATGAGATAGCTTGAAGACAAACATTTAGCAGTCAATGTCTGAAATTAAGAGCTTAGTTTCTCTCACACACACACACACACACACAAAGTATCATTTGAAGACAGCTGCATTATTACGTATCTGAAATGCACTTTGCATATGATATGGTGGTTAAACAAATTGTTTACAATACATCATTAGTCAAAGACGTTCTATATCCTCTTGCATGGACCTATCAACCCATGAACTCAAGCTACAGGGGGCGGCAAACCCTTTCCCGGCTTGAAAATTCAAAACAAAACCGATTATGTCATTTCCCGTGCTGCACTACGAGTCGGACAATCTTTGACGGTTATTAAAATTAAACAAAATAATAATATAAATTCATAGGAGCAATGTTAAGCAAAGATAAATGGCAGTATAGATTAGGGCAACGATTACACACTACATGCATTTTGTTAAAAATTATAATTTGACCGTTTACATTTATATTAATTTTTTTCCCCTTTTCTCCGTGTCACCAGTGTGTGTAGAGCTGCCGAGGCGAGGCATTGGCGCCATTTTCAAACTTCTGCTGCAAGAGAATGAATGTCAGGGTTGATAAACATTTAACGAATTCATTTATATTTTCAAAATAGCATTTATACTGGGAATTATTTATTTTTTGCATTAATTATTTCTTCATGGACAAGGAAGTATTTTCTTAAGGTAAGCATTTTACCCTATCTTTTACAGGCTAACATTAACGTTAGTTGAATTCTTAGCTTGAAGCTCACTTAACTCGTTAGCTATCTAAAATTAAGTCAGACACACTGTAGCCAAGTTACATTTTCAACTGAGTTTTGTGGACCGGTAACTTTTGTCAACGTACTGTCCACCAAACATAAATGGTCAACATTCAGAATGACTTTTCGCCCCAAAAAAAAATGCTCAGTGTCTAGTAAGTTGGAATGGCAAGCTAACAACTCGACTAATAGACTAGTTGGGTGGCTAGCTAGCCGTGCCTTTAGTGGTTTGGCTATTTTTAACTGACGCTGATAGCTAGTTACCTAACCAGTTTGAAAACGTTATATTTGTTTGACAGGGAAGCAAGATTGATACGACCTGAAAACTAATATTTGAACACGGTCAATGTCGGTAAGAATATTTTGATACCTCGTAGTTAATAATAACGTAATTAATAGAAGTTACTGGTATAGTAATTATTTTATTTCGATAGGACGGAACTTTGCTACGTCGGCGTCACACCCCCGTTTCAGTGCTAGTGCCATAGGTTTGCTCCGCGGACCCCTCCCCAAAATCCGCTGAATGTAACCCCCCTCGAAAATGTACTCCACCTCCCATTTGTTCAAATAAATGATTAGTTCGCTGACGTTGACCTAAAAAGTATTAATCAAAAGAACCGCATTCCGCCAATTAGGAAAAAGTTCATTAAATCACTAAATGTAATTAAATGAGTAGAATAAAATTGTCCAACTTGTGTGGGAAGAATCGCAAAGATATCTGTCTGAATCAGCATTTGTATTGTCGACCCAACAAACGTACATCTGAACACTATACGGAATATCAAATACATACCGCAAGATAACTTACACATAAACGCCAAATGGTATCTAAGATTGTTACATGTTGCATGGACGATTTTAACTAACAGATTCGTGCTTTCCGTTTGCGTGATTTATAAAGCTTGCAACAGTGTAATCTTCGATGTACATATTATAGCTAACTAGGATTGTAGCTGACGACAGCTGGCCGACTGTCTCTTTGCCTTTTATTTGACCATTAAGATTTAATTTAACACGTAAATAATATATTTCAATCGGTACAACATTTGACACATGTTGTACCATTCTTGACACATGTTCTCATTTTAAGATTGTATTGGTTAATAAGATATTGGATTTTATTTAAAATATCTCAAAAATATTCAGAAAAAATGCCTAGGAAAAGATGTAGAATGGGTAATTGTGAAGCTTTTAATTGATACTCATGACAGACACCACCGTATCTAACTAGGTGCGTGTGTAACTGCGTCATCGATGCCACGTACTGTACTTGCCACTGAAAAACATATGCTATAATTTGTTGCGTTTTAAATGTTCGAATTGTTATTAATTCCTGGTATGTGATGTGCTTTTTGTATGAAGCAAAAATGTCGAGCTTTTTCAGTGTTTATTTCTAATGCAGTTAGTGGTTAAGAAAAATGTATACAGAGCATTATATAGAAAACGAGAGGATATAGTCACCCAAATTAAGCTTCATAGGTTTTGAAAATGTATCAACGTACCTCACAATATGCTAATCTTCTGTGTACATGCCATACAAAATCTTTCATTTGTAACTAAATTCGAAGGGATGATTAGTAAAGTGTGAATAGTATAACTGAAGTAAGGCTAGGCCATTTATTATAACTAAAACGTCCAACATCTTACACGTATTTGTAATCTAATGCAGTGCAGTGTATGTGTTTGTGCATGCGTCAATTGGTTTGTTAGTTTGTGCCTGTATGCATTCCCAAACCTACACTGTAATACATAATCTAACTTAGTCCTTTGAGATTTGATGAACCACTATGTATTCAGGATAAGACATTGCTATGAAACAGGTATTTTTTTCAAATTAATCTTGATCAAATGCATGACACATTGCAAATTAATTGTATATATATTTCTGGTATTAACACATCAGATTGTTTGAGAGAAAAGCATTGCTCTGTTATGACCTCTATTTATACGGCTGCGTTATTTCCTGGTGACTATCCGACAAGTCAGTACTTTATATGAAGCATCTGTGTCACAGTATGTTTTCAAGAGGTTTGGGTGTATTACATCTTAACCTGTTCTCCCATTGGAGTTGATTTGGGTTCCGTGCTTGGTGTGCTAAGTGTAGGATTTTGGACCTTATATTTCTGAGGTTGGATGAATTGGCTACATCATCTTAGCTTACACCCTGAGGCATACTGGTAGGCTAGAAATGATTTTCTGTCGCTCTAGATTCATTTGTGTTTGCCAGTTGAATGTTTTAGGGTTCTTTTAGAATCGTGAATGTAATGATTAAGCTTTTGTACTGGTCCGTGTTGTCTACAGTTACCAAAATAACCAGACAGAAGGTGCCTTTTCAGAGGTGTTTATACTCTGCCAAGTCAACTATGAGATGTTTAGCTTTAGAATCAGCAACTCATAATTGTGTGTGAAGTCTAAACATTCTATTTATGATTCTGGTATTTGAGGCCTTTGTCTTTATTTTCGTAATGTGTGTGCGCGTTTGCGTGTGCGTGCGTGTGTGTGCGTGGACGGTTGAGGCCCTCTGTCTCTGGTAAAACTATCTGTAGATCCACAACTCTGTTTTCTCCACTTTGTGTGCTTGCTCTCTTCCTTTCACTCCACACTGATGTGATCCCAGTCAAAATATTTCATTGCTGCTTTTCTGTTTGAACGACCATGTTGGCCGGACACCCCAAAGGTCAGTGAGACTCAAGTTTTTTTTTTTTACAAATATTTTTTCTATTGTTTCCCCCTCTTCACTCGCCAGCTCGTCCTTTTCTTTGCTGCTAAATACAAAAAATGGAACTTGGGCCAAGCCTGGAAAGTCGTATGTCTGTCTTCTTTTTTTTTTTGTCCAGCTCATGAGATGTTCATTTGTGGTTTGTGGCTTATTACTCTTTGCTATGAGAACTTTGAATTGTCGCTTTGGCAAAACGCACCACACAAATGTGCAACGACACTTTCCTTAATTTTTATTTCCCTCTGCTTTTCCGCAGTCTAGGCTGTTCCCTTTCCACCCCTTCTCCCTCCCTCTCTCTCTCTTTCTCTCTTTCTCTCCCTGTTGGCGGAGTGAAAGCCTTGGCAAGATGACAAGAAACCGAAGCGAGCGGCGGCTGCTGCCTGCACTGGCGCAGACTAGACAAAAACATACCCTCGCAAATCAATTTTTTCCCGCCAGACCTTTACCCCCACAACCCCCAAATTTCACACCCGTCTCCCCTGATACCTTGTCCATGCCCTGATTTTTTTTCTGATTTTTGGGCGGCTCCGAAAATGTTGATTTTTATTGTAGAAAGTGATGCCGAGGGAAAAAGACTAACAGCTCGCCTTGCCTTTTTATGCCTACTAAGTTCCCCAAGCCTCCTCACTAGCTTCAGCGTAGAGCGGAGAGAGACTGCACACAGCACAGCACAGGAGCCTGCCCTGGGGCCTGGTGGAGGTGAATAAGGGAGGGAGGGGGGACTGGGAATAGGGTTTGGGGTGTACTGGGGGGTGGCATTTTTCTTATTGTTTAATGTTTATTTACCAAAGAAGTCCCACTGTGGTTAGAATACTGCAATACCTTATTATTGTTATTTCCCAAGTTATAGGTTTGGTTTTTCCTTTTCATTATTTGTAGTTATTAGTGATGCAAATTTCCTTGAGTAATGTAATTTTTTTCTCTCCTTGTTTTCCTTTAGAGTCAGTCTGGAGCTATTGGTAAAGTTAAGAGAGGGTGTAGATAAGAGTGTGTAGAGAGTACATTGGCCTTCAGCACATTTGAAGAGGTGCATCAATATAATGAGGTCTGGGCAGCTACACACAAGGTGTGAGCTAGATTAAATTCGAAGAGGGTGTTCTGATTGTCATTGGCCCACCTACTTTCTTTAAAAAATAATTTTAAACAAAGACCCAAGGTAAGTGAATGCCTTCTCTCTCTCTTCTCTGTTTCAGGTCTGCTACCCCATACGTCTCGCTCTTGCTCTCCCTCCCTGTTCCTCTTTCTGCTCCATTCCCCCCCTTCTTTTCCTTCTGCAACCACTTTCTGCCTCACTCTTTCTCGTTCGTTCTCTCTCTCGCACCCCCTCGCTTGCTCTTTCTGAATGAGCCTATCTGGCAATAGAGGCCAAAATGAGTGCTTGCTGCCTTAGTTCTGACGTTATCACTAGCATTTTTAAATGTATAATAAAGCTTGTATTGTCAGCCTGCTTTAACCTGAATTAAGAACAAATGTAGTTGTGTGGCACTAGTCTGTGCATTATGCTAGTATACTTTATTTTCTTTTTTTCTATGGTTCAGAATGTGTATTTGCATGAAAAGTTATGAATTTGGTTTACCATTAATCAATAATGACTTCTTTTAGTCTGGCTTTTCAAGCTTGCTATTTGAGTTTTTATTTTTTATTTCAACACTGCAGGCATAAAATGGTGGGGATTTTGTTTGAAGTGTTAAAATATGGTAAATTAGCGTTAATTTGGTTAGCAAGAATTCATATGAATCACATCCAAGTGAAACGTTTCATTTTGTTCTACGTTATGGCTACTTTAAGCCAACTTCTTTAAGTTTAAAGTTTAAGCACACCACATACGATGGTGGGTGTGTGCAAGATCTCCACCCCCGTTACTCAAAAAAAAAAAAATGTTTTTCTCAGTTAATTCAACTAGGACTCTAATTAAACTAGGGCTTTTTTACTATCTGGTCATACTTGGTGCTTTTTGCAACTATTCGCTTTTCAGTAATTAGCCTATTTGTCTTCTCTCTCTAACTAGATCACTGAGATTCCAAATGTCTTGATGAAACTATTAACCTATTATAATTTATGTATTAGTTGTTCCTGGCCTGTGTTCTGCAGCTAGAATCATATTAGCTTTATTAAAAGGCAAGATCAAAACTATATAACTCATACTACGGATTGGTGCTTTTATTTCTTAATTACAATAAAAATGCACATTTTGTTTTTCTGGTACTATTTTCAAATGTATATTTAATAAAACATGTTATGTGTAAGTTCAGCCTAGTTCGAGAGCCACATCAGTTCTATAACTCCTAGTGCCAAAAACGGACCCCTTGTTACAGCCACACAGTCCCCATGCCTCCTCTTCCCTCTAGTTCTTCACCCCTCCCCTCTCTCATCCCTCTCTCCCTCTTTGAGGTGTGTTTCTTGTGGTAGCTATGTTAGCTGGAGCTCAGGTGCATCGCTGGTTGTCAATGTCACATCTTTTCTCTTTAATTTCTCCTTTCTTTTATCTGTTGTTTCTACCTTTTTCACTTACTTTCTCTCATGCACACACAAACACACACACACACACACAGTCATGTTTGAAGGTAATCTTGTCTTAAAGACAGTGAATTACAACAAGACCAAACATGTTCAATTAATCCCTGCTGCCCAGGGACATTTTCAATCAGCTTTTATTGTGGTTATGTCTGTAATTTTTATTATTTAATTATAATTCAATGAATTTGTATAATTTGACGTTCTTAGTGTTACTGGCATTTTCTCTTTTTCATGAATTCTTTTCTAAGGAAAAAGAAAAATCCTTCCTATCATTCCTGTTTTTACTTTTGGGATAGGTATATTTGAAAGGGCCTTCATTAAAAGCATAGTTTCGAATTCACCCAGTATTTTAAATTTATTTATTTAAATGGCACGATTTCACCCATAATGTATTCTATATATCAACGTATTTTTGTCATTTTTTTAAACATTTTTTAGGGGAGTCTTTAGAGCGGTCTGCAGCACATAATTTTTTTTAGGGAGTAGGGGGGTATGGGCAATAATGTTAATATTACTTTATCTTAACAGTATTTTTCATTTAGTAACCATTCGATTACATTTATAACATCAGAATTACTTTTTATGTAAGGGTATGTTTTGTTGGCATTTGCATAAATTTGCTGTCAAGTCTTGTTGTATAATGTTTGTAAAACCCAGAAGAAAATGTTAATGTTTAATGTTCAGTGTTAAATGTTGACATTAATTCACAAATAGTATTTTTAAGTATATTTTGACATACTAGGGTTCTTTATTTCCATTAGAATTAGTATTTGGTGGATAAATATGCACCTGGTGTATTTGGTGTAGATAAATGTTTGGAAAATGTCTTCACTCAACTTCTCTTTTGTCTTCATCTTCATCCACCATTTTGTCCACTTGCCCACCATCCATTTTGTGGTCTCAATAAAATAAGTATCAATTGTATTAAAATTGCATTATAATTTAAATTCCAATCAATTACATTGAATTAAGGTTCTCCTTTTTGCATTTGCCAAGATTTTTTTTTAATTGTTTTGTTTTCTCAATAAAAATATTATTTTTCATGCACAACTGCTGTTGTAAGACTAACAACTCCTCAGGATTTTTTTTTAAAGCTCTAAAAGCAATTTGCCACCATAGTGTACGGATGAAAAATAATGAATATGCTACTGAATATGTATAGTTTTGTGTCGAAGCAGCTAAAATAATCAATTGCACTAAAAGAAAATCATGTCAGTATGTTAAGGTTAATTATATCTTTTTTCTCTACAGTTCTTTACAATGGATAATCTTCTCTTCCATCTCCGGAGTGCCCTTTAGCAGCACATCATGTTTTGCAGGTAGAAACAACTACAAATCATTTTGTGCTGCCACTGGGAGCCCTTGGAATTGCGCCCTATCCAGAAGAACAGTTGTGACATTCTGACTGATATCCGGGTTCCATTCGGAAAGAAGACTCCTTATCTGCACTGGCAGGTTGTCTGGCAATGTTGTCAGCTTACCACTTTTACTGTTAGTTCAATGTCATGTTTTTTTGTTGTGTTCTTTAGCTTGAATATCCATTTTAAATAGTTTCTAACTTATTTGAATATGTAAGAACTGTTTTGGAGGAAATATTAGTGCACAGAATGTAGTGTTCCAGTGGTTTGTAGTACTTTGTGATGACAAAATAACAATTGACAGTTAACTTGAAGTGCTCTGAAGACCATTATTGTAGATTTCCCTCACTGCCCAAACAGGAATTGCTTCTTAATCACTGGAACCTTTAACTTTACCCGCAGGGGCCTGCAGGCCATCCAGTCTGTTAGTCTCTCCTGCAGTATGCCTAGCTAGACAAATGGGTTTTGGTGTGCCTAATTGTCTATCCAGGGCAGTATGCCTGGTGGTCTCCAGACTAAGGCCGGGTGGTCGACTTGGCTGGTCTCTCTTGGTCCCAAGTGTCTGTCAGTTGGCCTGGCTGTTAGGCCGTCTGTCCCTTGGTCGACCTGCTGGTTTCTCCTCTCCCCAGTGTGTCTGGCAGTAGCAGCACATCATTACTGGTAGCTGGCCTGTCTCTGGGCTGCCAGTATGGCTTGTGCTGCTACAGTCAGCCACACGCTTGACTTCAATACATCTTCATCCATTCCTTAAAGCCTAAAGCAGCATCCATTCCTATTATTTGATGTACTGACATTTTTCTGTCAGGGTACAAAAATAAGCTAGTATCATTATGTTGGGGCTGTCTCTTGTTCTTGTGGTATGCTGTTATTGCTTTTAGGCACAGTGAACTTTTCATTTTAAAGTGTGTGTGTGTGTGTCTGATTCAATTTACATAAACTCTAATAACAAAGACTACACTGATATTACAATGAAATAAAACAACTAACCAACTACATTTGTTTAATTAAAAAGCATTTTATTCATAATTCAGCAAATCACTTGTTTGATCATCCCAGTCAGAAAGCAGGCCTCTTCCAAACCCACTGTTGGTAATGGGCATTAGTATGCCAGGTTACGGTGGGTTTTGTTTAAAAAAAATATGAATGCCACCTTATTGTATTTAGAAAGGAAAAATGCTGTACATTCATAACCAATGCCTATGCTTTGACACAATTGAGTGTATTTACCAGTGGGTTTAATAACCCTCAACACATGAGTTTGTAACTCCATGATTCACTATGTAAGTTGTAATGGGCCACCAAAATCATAAAAATATTGTGGGTACCCATATAGATAATATAGACACAATGATGGTGGAAAAATCGTAGCTGACTTCATAGCTGCATGGACTTGCAGCAGCTTCTTGCATGGTGATAAATTAGGTAATAAAAAAAATACATTGACATCCACCAACATATTTGTCCTTAGCCCTGGTCAGAAGCTGTTAATGGGGATAAGGTTGCAATTCAGAACTGCAGAGACGATCTGAAGACTCGGCTGTGGTCCAGAGGTGAGATGCCTGGACTGTCTTCAATGGCTCCCTTAATCCCTATCTAGTCAAAAGCAGGAAATAGGGTGCTGTTTTAGATGCAGACATCTTCTGAAGTTCAAAGGTAAGAGTAAGAGGTCAACGAGAGAGGAGTGGCAGGTCACTAGAGTTCATGATGAGGCTGGAGTCAAGGTTCAGGTTATCTGAAGAAAAAAAAGGGATACATTATATATTATGAATATATAGTGTATTTTCTGCTTGATCTAAGTTCTTAAGTTATGTCTAGCTCAATTTACTATAATTTGAACTTTACAAAATACTATTATGATCTACTAGTATTCCTGTCTGGTAAATAGATAGCAACCAGTAATTCTTGGTTCCACACTTCAATCCATATGAAAAACTGCTTCGACTGAAGAGAAAAGCCCATTCTCACCCTGATCAAAATTGATTTTCTTTGAGTTGGATCCCTCTCCCAGTCCCTCTATGTCCACCAGGTCAGAATTTACATCAGAGTCATTAAGAGCACTCAAGGTCACATCTGCTAAAACGTTACAATAAGTAAAAGGAAAAGATGATCAGGTGTTTTTAGAAATGCCATCAAAGTATAAAACCAAATTTGATTTGTAAATATGATTAATCCATTTCCACTCACCTGAGGTTTTCTGTTTCTTCATGGTGGGAGGGGCCACAGTCACACTGCCCTGGAGACCAGCTGTTACAACAACCTGTGAGGTTGGCACGGCAATGACAGTTGGTGTAGCTGTGGTAGCCATGTTGACACTACTCTTCTTGATTGTCTTCTTTGGGGAGTCTGAGGAGATAGGCATCCCACTCTCATCGTACAGCTTCCTCTTGACCGTAGTTTTAATCTGGGCACTGGGAAGATGAACAGTATGAATCAGATTAGCCACAGTGTTAAAACTAATCACCTGCCACCAAATATTACAAAAATATATTTAGCACTAATTGACAAACAGATGGGCATGTGGGTTAACAGATTAAAATGGTCAATTTTAATACTAGTAAGATTTGAAGGGCTTGTGTCACTCAGTCCCCCATTACTTTTGAGAAAGTTCTGAAAACAGGTCTCATTGGACATGTCATCCAAATAAGTGGTGAAAGAGAAAGAGGTGAAGGTCCAAGACCAGATGAAAATGACAGAGACTAAAGTAAAAGCAAGATTGTGTTAATAATGGTTTAGTAGACAATGACACTTCCAGTACCAGGACTCTGGGTTCTACTCATATATATGCAGTCATAATTCAAGCTGTTTCGGATAATACTGTATGCTGAATGAGAATGGAGGAGATGCAGAGAAAGGGGAGAGACCAAGACAAGGGAGTGTGTGTCCTTACACAGTGCGCTCCTTGATGACAGAGCTGAGAGAGTTCAGGTCATCACCAAATCTCACCACGGCCGATCTCAGCTGCTCAATCTCAGTGTCCGTCCACTTAGCTCTGCAACGACACACAGGGGCGTGTTTCAGATCCACTTAGCTACATTGCAGTTGGACTGCACAAATTGCAGAATCCATGATTCACAAATCATCTTGCATCCGCAGAGCTACTGATTATGTTTTGAAGATTTGCCAATATACCCAATCAGCGAACTGGGATTAATGTTCTGGAACTTGGGCAGTGAGACTGCATTTCCATTGCCAGTCTAATTTTATTCCTCAGAACAAACATTTTCTCTGAAAAAAAGCTGATAAAACATGTCTGGTCAAAAGACCAATTAGTGGAGCAAAGCTGTGGAGCAAAGGATGGCCATGTCATCCAGAGCCACAAAGTCAATTATGGCCATTTCAAAAATGTATCTTTATATAATTAGATTTTAATACGTATAATACACACCACCGCCCTACACCTAACTAGATTAAAGCCCAAATTCTTAGTGGCTGTTACCTATTGGAAATCCCTGGTGGGGTGGTTCTGGTAATGACGCAGCAATGCTTCCTCTAAATATTTTTTTGGGGTGGCAGGGATATTCAAGAGAGAGCACAGCTGTTTATTAGAATATACTACCAAGTGACACAAGCCCATCCGAGACATGATTAGTAGATAGACCTATGGTCAACCTAGACTTGGAACTCCACATCGCTACGTAGGTTCTAACCCGCAGGGTCCTTTTCAAATTCAGTGTCTGTGCACGTGCTCCCCTCACCCAGCAGGGCTGGAGTCGGCCACAGGATGCAGTTGCATAGTCAGCTCCCCCAGCTTGGTAAAAGCAGCTCCAGCAGCTGAGAATATCTCCCCAACCTGTGAAGGGAAAACAGAAATGCAGCCAAACATACAAAGACATTCCGATTAACTTAAGTTTACCTCAATGACCGACATTTGAATTAGGTTTTAATATCTTAATCGCATGTAACTGCAATGGAATTTACAACAATGGTATAAATGTGCCACCGTATTGTAAAAACGAGGCAATGCCTGATGACATCGGCCATTGATACCGTATTTGTTTAACAAATGTTGGCGTTTCGTACGGTTTTAATGATATATTAAAGTTAATTTTAATGAAGACAGCGACACCATCTGGTGTCTTTAATCCACGTACATGTAAAAAATATATAGGCATGAAGCGCAATAACTTTCCCAAACTTTTATTCTGCACAAGGCACTTGACTTTACATGGAGAATGTAACAAAATAAATACGCCACATTATAGAAACATCCAACACTGTAAACTGGATATTTCTCTTTGGAATACCTCACTGAAATTTTGTTTGAGCCAAATTAGATCATGTCGGGAATACAGAACACAGTAGTGCACACACATCTGCAAATCAATGAGAATAACCTACCTTTGTTGAGGCTGAAGTCATCTTTGAAGAGCGGACTAATTAGAATGATATTTATGTGAAGTACTCTGTTAAGGGATGCTAGCTTGCTATATTAGCTTCAGGTTAGCTAGCTAGCTTGTTTGCACTAGACTCACAAAGAAAGCCTTTGTCCCCGTACTACAAAATCTTGCTGTATTCGTGTTTGCAACCCTCCAATGGCTTTAAGAGACCTGTTACATTTTAATATCAAGGATCTTATACGTACTGTCTAATAAATCAGTATTATTTAGCTCCAAATAAATAACCCAAAAATAAACCATATCAATCGAACGGAAGTCCTAACGTGCGCTATTAAATCCTTAGCGATGATTGGTCCAAAATGTACACGACGTTTTCGTTGGTACAAATTCAAAAGCTCCAGTAGCGTTTCAATACTCCATATTTGCATTTAACTAATTACAAAGTAAATTTAATATTGCAATGTCATTCCGCTGATGGGGAAGAAAAATATTAAATATGTAGTGTTCCACATTATACATAAAAAATGTCTACAGTATTTTTAAGCTTTGTCAATTAAAGATTTGTGTAGAAAAATTACATAAGTTGAACTAATTTGGTTAAAAAAAATAAAAATTACATCCATATACTCCGAACGTTTTTGAGAACGTTTCTTTATTGTTGCGGAACTACTGCTGAAACGTTTTTTCCGGAATCCATAAGTCACCTGACATAGTGGTGATTTTCGAGTCTCTCGGAAGTATTTGTTGGAGTATCTTGAACAAATGCACTAACAGATGTCGACGTTATTATTGCTTACAATTTAAGTTGCGAACTTTATCGTAATGATAAGTGCCTTTCTCAGTTTAAGTCGTTATTTGAGTCTTTAAACGATGGTTTCGTGTTTATTTTGCGGTCCAAAGTTGGCCGCCTGCGGGATTGTCATTAGTATCTGGGGAGTCATAATGTTGGTAAGACAGCTGAAACTTTTAACTTGAAGTAGCTGCATTTGTTTTAAGTTACTCATGTGTACCTTGCCTGTGATTATAAAGACGTGTAGGTATGGTTAAAGTTGTTAATTTAAGCCATATCATTTACATTTTGTGTCAGACATAAGCTTGTTGCAAATATCTAAGTAGATCCCTAGTTAAGTCACTGATAAGTGTCACATGGGGTTGCCTAACTTGGACCCGATATTACATGTTATTTATTTTATGTTTAACATCTTTGCAGTGAAAGGAACTCAGAGGTATAATAATTAGTCTTTAGGCTGATTGCTTTACTTACAACATCCCTGTTCATTTCAGAAAACACTACTAATTTTATGACAATTTGTAATGGCCTATTGATCAATAATCCGATTCTCTCTTCTCTTAGGCAATGTTGGGTATTTTCTTCACCACCCATTCTGCTGTGCTGATTGAGGATGTGCCTTTTAATGAGGAAGACATGCACAATGTGTGAGTTTGTACATACAGTCTCTGGACACCTCTGACTCACAATGGAGGAATAGGAATAGCTTTAAAAATGTCTCACACACATGAGATGGATGAGTCTGTGGCATGAGGGAGGTATAAGGGTGCTGGTCTATTCTCAACAGGCTTGGGGTCAAGTCAATTAAAAATGTTTACCAAACTGTAATTCCAATTTATCCTCATCAAAAAGCATAGAGAAATTAGAATATCATAGTACTTCTTATTGGATTGGAATTCGAATGGAGCTGACCCACAAACCTGCTCGTGTTTTTCTCAAAACACATTGGAGACAAAAGATCAGAGTGGAGAAACTGTGAACCTTCTCCAAATAAGGTTGAGAAGGAAGGAATGCCGAGGTAAAGAATCACAGGAAAGACTCAATGAGACAGACCCCTAATTGTTTTCCACTCCCTCCTCTCCTAGTCAAAATCCTCCGCAGACCATCTACGACTTGTACAACAAAGTCGGCTACAACTGTTTCATCGCAGCTGGTGTCTACGTGCTGGTGGCCGCTCTCTCCTTCTGCCAGATCAAGCTGAACAAGCGCAAGGAGTACATGGTCCACTAGTGCCATCTGCTGAACTGGAGGGCCTCAACTTATCTGGAGAAGATTTATTTGTGTGTGTTCGTGTTCTGTCAGTCCAAATTAATGGTAGTGATGATATTGTGTGGCTGGTTAAGACTGTAAGCCTTTACTTGTATGTTCTACTTAATGGAGATAATATCGCTGGGATTAATGCATTGGCAAAATAGTTTCCACCTCTATTAAATCAAAATGAGTGAGTTACATACTCCTTTCGTCCTCTTATTGATGGTCAGAGGGAAGGACCAAAGCACTAGGTAATTGAGATTCTCCCCATGTTTGTAAAACTTAAAGTATGGAACTCTGAGCTAATACTTCTGATTTCTGATTGCATGTCAACCCATATCTGTATGGACTATTTGTGTTAAGTACAAACACTGCAGTTATTTATGTACTCAAATCAAGTCCAGAGTTTTTATTATAGCCACTTCCTATTCATTTCCGTGGCCTATCAAATTAGTTTGTTGTTATACGCTAGATTGTGGCCGTAGCTTGTTTGGAAGCTGTTAGAATATTCTTGCCCATTCTACTGTGTCAGTATGTTCTGTCTCTCTGCCTTCCCTCTGAACTGGTGCCTAAAGAATCAGATATTGATTACTTACGCTTGACAATATTCATGTTATAAAATCTGATTGAAAAGATGTTAAGGTGATTTTTCTCTTTAAGTGAAATCATTTTACTTTAATATAATTCATCTGATGCAGCCAGTAATACTCAGATCACAACTTTTCTAAACCATCTAACAAATACAAATTGTATATTTTATTTATAGAGGAAAAACAAAGATCACATTATTATAAATAGTGCAGTCATTTATTATAGTATCAATCTTTGTTAGACTCAATTCTGGCAATACAAAAGCACTTTATTATTAGAATTTACCCAACCCATGGAAATCAAAGAAGAGGAAGCCAGGTAGGTTATTCTGTAACTCTTTTGGGTTACGGTAATCTTCTGGACAGATGACGTTAACAGAAGTCTGACCAATGCATGCAATCATTGAAACCTACCCAAGCAGTGTTTACACTAAGTTTGTATTTACAATTTTCCTCCTGTGCCTACATGTCTTCTGAAAAGTGAAAATACACCCATGTGACTATGGTACAAATGTATATTGCTGTTCACCACCCACGACCAATTTAGGTTAATTTGGCCAATGTGTGAATAAAAATTACTGTTCAAATGTGAAGATGACAGCAATCTTATAATTTTAGTTAACAGGCTATTCTCCGCATGAGGTGGGCCTCAGTAGAAAGGTCACGATGAGCATTATCTCTAGCTGGGCCATGCTGTAGAGAGAGAGGCTGTGTGGGATGCATACATGGCCTTGAGGATCTGTACTAAAGATCTGTTATTTGCTTATATAGTGATGCTGTTCTCAATGCGGCTGGGGAGCAGGAAAAGGTAGGGCAGCTCCAGACCTTCGTTTTGCTTCAGGATGTGATCCTCTATCCCCTTCAGCTCCTGTCTGAAACTGTCAATCACCTTCTGGGCCTTATCCTCTGTGAAGTACTCCTCTGGATACTGACCCAACGGGACCTGGTGGAGCAGGGAATCAGGGAGAGTGAGGGAGAGAATGGTTGCATTCAATTTGGTGCAAATGGAAGAAACTGTTTTGAAATGGAAAGAAAGTGTTTTTCAAAAAAAGTCAGTTGCTACTCCCAGACTGGATGACGTTCATTAATCAGGACCGTTGTTAACTTATTTTCTGGAGGTTTTGCTAACCAACCTCCAGTGCATTAACTAGACGTCTATGGGATCAGGGAAGGCAAACTCACTGCGTCAGGTTGGGGCCGTCCCAGGTGCCAAGTGATCGCCATCTCCAAACAGGTTTGGCTGACATCAGGGAGGGTGTCCATGATCAACTCCATGGTAACGGCATCCTTGTTGGTCGGGGGTGGGTGTCGCATGGTACACGGGGTGTTGGGCACCCAAGCACACCAGTCGAACTGTTAGAGATGCATAAAAATAGTCTGGGTACTACAAAGTCTTTGTTATGGTTAGGTAACGCCTATGGTAAGGTAACGATTTTAATGTTAGGGTTAAGGTGAGGACAAACAAGAATGTGTGCCCATTCAACCAAAAGAGCAATTGTGAGGTCAGGCACTGATGTTGGATGAGAAGGCTTGTCTTGCAATTACCGTTCCAATTCATCCCAAAGGTGTTCAGTTTGGTTAATGTCAGGGCTCTGTGGAGGCCACTCAATTTCCTCCACACCAATCTCATGGAACCATGTCCCCGCTTTGTGTACAGGGACACAGAACCATGCTGGACCAGGAAACGGCCTTCCCCAAACCTGCCACAAAGTCGGAAGCACCCAATTGTCTAAAATCTATATCTGATTGCATTAAGATGACCACTCGTTGGAACTAAGTGTCCTAGCCCAAACCCTGAAACACAGCCCTATATCACTCCACCAAACTTTACAGTCAGCACTATGCATTCTGTTAGGTAGCGTTCTTCTTGCATCCATCACGCCCAGATTTGTCCATCAGACTGCCAGATAGTGAAGTGTGAGTCATCACTCCAGAGAACACAATTCCAAAGCTCCAGAGTTGGGTGGCTGTGTGCCTTACACCATTCCAGCCTAGGCTTGGCATTGGGCATGTTGATGTGAGGCTTGCATACAGCATACAGCTGCTTGGTCATTCTGTGAAGCTCCCGATGCACAGTTCTTTGTGGAAACTAATGTTGCTTTCAGAGACCGTTTGGGCCTCTGCGCTGAGTGATGTAACAGATGATAAATGATTTTCGCGGGCTGTACGCTTCAGCACACGTGGTCCACCAATTTGTCTCTGGGCTGTTGTTGCCCCCACACACTTCCACTTCACAACTGTAGCACTTACATTTGACCGGAACAGATCTAGTAGGGCAGAAATGTAACTTGTGCCAAAAGGTGGCATCCTATGACAGTGCCATGTATGCTGTCGAAAAGCTACAGGAAAATTCTAGCAGGCCTTCGGTATGTATTTTTCTATTGACTCGTATTGTCCACGAGACCTCAAATCAGACATTCTTGAGTGACATCAGAAATGACAACAGGAGTCTGCAGAAGTGTGTGTCAAGTCGCAAGTCCATTTTCAAGCGACTTGAGTGCGACAAATGTTGTAATTATAATAGGTGATAGTGAATTGTCCTCACGTATAATTACAAGTGTGTCAACATAAGTGCGTGTACAGCTGTGTAGTACCTGTCCATTGTTGGTGGCTGCATGTTGGGCCGTGCTGGTGAAGATGACGACACTCAGGAGTGTGATTAGCTCTTCTCTGGTTTTCAGTTTGTTGGACAAACCTGAGGGAAACAGAAAACATCAAAGGGTTATTATTAGTACAACAACTTCTGCAGCTCATGCCAATCATTCTAGCACTGGTATTGTTCTCTGATTAAACAACGTGAAACTTTCATTGTCCTTGTGATGTGATGCAGCTTTCTGTGAGAAACAGGACTACCTGAAGTTGTTCAATGAGAAACTCAGTTTTATTTTGTTTTTCGGCAAAACGTTCTGGTCAAAGATTGGAGATGTTTGTTTTATATCATTTTTATTTTTTTTCTACTTTTTTATCTAGCTGAATGCTGGTGTGTATAAAACTGAGCTTTTTAGATACCAGTTTCAACAGTGGTACAAGTTTACTGGGAAAAGTGAATACTGTACAATTCTGTATTACAAAGAAAAAGGATATGCACATCTGTACTGTATGTATACAGTAAATTTAGCAATGTGCTACATGTAAACTTGAATCTTACATATAAAGTCATTGATATTGAGCTGAAAATTTGCCACAAAATGACATTCATGAAAACAAAAAACTGAAAAATCCTGTAGTTCTGTTGAAAACAATCAATTGCACCTCTTCAAGTTACACAACACTGCAAGTTCCCATTTTCTTGGTGGACATACAGTCGCTCTTGTTGGTCTGGCAAGAGATTATCATCAACATCACATCTTATTTTTTATAATGTATGTCTGACAGATTTTGATAATTGAGTGGAATGGCCCAAATGAAAGCATGTTTAGAAGCTGTGAGGAATATGACAACTTTACTGAGAATCAACTCATCAGCAAGCCATGTGCACAGGGACGTTGACAGGAATCCCATGAATATTTTATAAATACTAATGCTGTTACTGTTCATAAGAGGCAATAAACGTTTATTGTTTTATGTTTTAGCTAGGTGGTACTAAATACAAAGATTGACTGACTAATAAATAATTATATTTAAGCCAACCAAATGGGCCCCCCGAGGCCTGGCCCTGGGACAACGTTACCGGTTGTTGTCCCCCCCTGTCAGCATCACTGCATGTGCATGTTGATATTGTGCACGTTGTAGACAACTGTTCTTACTCTTTCGCACACATGGGCCAAAAACATGTACAATTTGCTTAAATGACTGACACATTTTAATCTGGTGTGAGCGAATTGTTTAGAAAAAAAGAATGATCTTACAAGAAATGAACCAAAACCATTTAGAAAAAACTGGAAGAAGCGGGAAGTGAAACTGACCAAACTTAGGGATGTCAACGAAGCCCTCATCAACAATGTCCTTAATCCAAAACTGAAGCTCAGAGTCCTCCACCACGTCTCGGTCCAGATGGTAGTACAAGGGTATCATCCCTTTAACAAAACTGGGGAGAGAGGGGAACGCATTCACACAACACATTCTCCCGTCACCTACTTAGCACACCCAGTCTTTCAAGACAGATCCATGCACATTTTGGATCTCGGGCACAGAATTCAAATTAATAATTTGTCTATTCTCTTCTTTTTCTTGCACAAAATAAAAATGATTCTTTTTTGGGTTCAACAGCAATTTTAAATGAAAACATGTCATATGTTTCATTGAATTCTCCTCGTTCAAATCCATCAACTTAGTAACCAAAGATAATGTTTCTAACCAGAGGCGGTGTTCAGTTGCAACGCGTGAAAAGGATGCTGACGTCTCTACCTGTGAATGGCGTCCCACAGCAACAGGCAGTGATCCCTGTAGAAGTACTTTTTGAGCCTGGTGGTTCCACGCTGATGGAAGTCTAATTTGGGCTGGAGAGATTGATAGGTCAGGACCTTGTATTCCTTCTGAGACAGGATCAACAGGCCATCCCCTCCTGTAGACACCACCTATGCGGGGAAAAAGAGCTCTTCATCATGTATTCATCGTAACCACCGTATTCGGATTTATTCTGCGTTGTGCACATACCTGTAACCCAAGTGTGTTGTTGGGTTTTCATTTACCACGATAAATGACAATCCATCACACACACGTGGTTTTCCAGATGCAGGAGGATAACTAGTATTGTGGGGGAGGGCGTACCCTTTTAAAGATGCCATCAGCAGAGACGAGCTGAGTGCGGCCCCTGCAGTTGATCTCCAGAGTGTAGCGCAGGTGAGGAGCCAGGAGCTACAATAGAGACGGAGAGAAGTGTGACAGTGTGGCACATGCACACACCTAACCCCAAATCCCTGAATCTAAAACTAACCACAATTGTAATTATGATCTTAAACCTAACCCCCTATCCAGAAATAGCTTTATTTCAAGTGTGGAGCGACTAACAAACCTTGTCAGGCCAGAATTGTCAGCGTTGCAATCTTTGTGGTCTCGTGTATAGTAAACCAGAATCATTCACACAAACACATATATACCAAACACACCCTACCTTATATATGGGGTGTACAGCTGGCAGCTGACGCTTTGTGGCCACACAGAAAACCTCTATAAACAGGTGAGTTCTCAACAGGTGGGACAGCAGCTGGAACACCTGGAACTCAGAGTGACGCACCCAGATCTTGGCCAATAGCCAGGCTAGGGGCGGGTCTTTGGGCAAGAAGATGGGGTTGTCCAAGCCAGGAGTCTGCTTTAGCTGGGTACAGAGGTAGAATTGCAGGAGATTAAGGAAGTGTGTGTGTCTGTCAGAACGGGTAAATAGCACCTTCTTAGATAGATACACTAAAGTGTATTTCCTACTAGTGAGTTATGTTGGTGTCCCATCTAGCTATTTGAAGATGACAGAACATATTGTTTTTCACTATGGATAAAAGTGCCTGATAAATTACTAATATGGCTAAGACATTTCAGTGAGTTTATGTCCTACCTGTATGGCGATAGGTATGAGACCCTGGTCTGGGTGTTCATACAGCAGACAGATGGGGGAGGAGATGTACTGGGGCTTTCCTCTGATCACATTTGGAGGAACACCATCCATGACAGAATAGTCCACTAGGTATATGTTTCCAGCCTGATGAGAAAAGGAGAGCATAGATCATCAGTGGAGGCACTTAAGGTTTGATTGAATTTATGGTTAAAACAAGGCTTAATTTGAGATTTGGACATTAAACTAGGGTTATGGTAGTTAGGCTTGAATATGAATGTTGACATTAAGCTAGGGTTATGGTAGTTAGGCTTGAATATGAATGTTGACATTAAGCTAGGGTTATGGTAGTTGGGCTTGAATATGAATGTTGACATTAAGCTAGGGTTATGGTAGTTAGGCTTGAATATGAATGTTGACATTAAGCTAGGGTTATGGTAGTTAGGCTTGAATATGAATGTTGACATTAAGCTAGGGTTATGGTAGTTAGGCTTGAATATGAA